>JAPMOR010061155.1:0-10100 GCA_026543865.1 Argiope aurantia | reverse complement strand
GATAGATAATTATTCTGAATGAACATATTAGTGAATTATTCGGATAGATAATTATTCTGAATGAACATATTAGTGAATTATTCTGATTGAACATATTAGTATATTATTCTGATTGATGTTGAATTATTCTGAATGAATATATTAGTGAATTATATGATAGATGATGAATTATTCTGAATGAACATATTAGTGAATTATACTCATAGATGATGAATTATTCTGAATGAACATATTAGTGAATTATTCTGATAGATGATGAATTATTCTGAATGTCCATATTAGTGAATTATTCGGATATCCGATATTAATTCCTTCAAACTCTCTTCTATAACGAAACTGAATGCTCTTTAAATAAATGAAAAAAAATCTAAATGTGTTTCTGCTTGTTCACGAATAATTCCGACATGTTTCTATTTCAAGTTCAAAACTTTTATACCCTTAATTTGATCTACTTATCGAGTCTTATTTTGCCTCCAACAAGTAAAGCGAAATAGTTTAAAAAAAATGATATCGTCAAATATATCGCTGGAATGCAATAATTTTATCATTTGGTTTTTTTCTCTCTCCTCGTGATTTGAATGAATAAACAGAATAAAAAGAGAAAAAATAGATTTCCTTTGGAATTCACGGTTCTGGGTTATATTTCAAGCAAACAAAAGCATTTTATTCTTTTTGTTCTCTTTCTTTATTAAAGTATGCTTATTAAATAAATTCGTTTTTTCTAGTTTGGCCTCATTCTATTCACGCCTTATTCGTTATTTCCTTTTTTTATGCTTTGTTTTTTTACAATATTTTTTTTTCAATTTTCAATCTTTGAATTGCCTGGATATCAGAGATAATTTGAATTCCTGACAGACAATACTAGACGTTTTGCTAGTATCTTTGATGTTGATCAATATAGCAAACTGTGTTTGTCCTAATTCAGAAATTTTTATTTACCGAGTTATTCTAATTTTTTTTCAGTTATTCAATAACAAAAATACTTAATTTAATATATTTATAGTAATACAATAAATGCGAATTTTGAATATGTGTCAGGGCTTTACAGGGCCTACAAAATTTGGTAACAATAAGCCTTGGAGAGTAAAAATTCGATCTTCTGAACGATTTTTTAAAAATTAGAATTATAATTAAAGATTAAATAAAATTCTTTTGCTTTCACCGATAGCTTCGCAAGGTATGCTACAGTGCAGTGCGGCATGTGTTCATGCATGATGTTATCACTGCATATTTTTACCATGAATTGCGTAATCACTTTCATGTTCACACACACACACCTTAATTAAGGGCAATTACCAAACAGAAATTAAGTATCAATTTCTTTGGGGCATTTTATCATGATTAGGTTCATCAGTTGCTTGCAGCCTGTAAATTGCAACATTATTAAAATAAAGAACGTTCCAGAACGTTCTATAAAGAAAGAATCCTAGAACCTAGATGAACCAAATTTGCCAGGGAATATTATCTCAGCTACAGATGTTCCTTTCGAAGGTTTTGAAAATTTTTAATTATTTTCATGATTAAAAAATTAAATATATAGTGTGCCATAATTCCGATGCCTAATATTGCATAAAACATTTTATAATTGAAATTTCATAAAATAAGCTTTTAAAGATGCCACTCTTATTTACATGCAATGCTTTTCTCTTTTAACAATTTTTTCAAAATATTTTTAAAATATAGTATACATAAATGCTTTATATTGCTTTTATTTCTGCACTTATAGGCCCAAATGCCATGCTGACAGATAACAATTACAAAAATTTATATGCACTTTTCGATGTTGTAAGAATTAAGAGTATAATTAAAAAAATGATATAAAACTGTCGAATCAAGTCTAAAACACCTTGCATTACAACGTGTCTGTCTAAAGATTGGAATCTGAGTCAATTTTATAGTGTATTATTATTATTAATAGTACTATTTATTTTTAATTGTGATAATAAATCTTGATAAAGTCTTGATATAAATGAAAATCATTGCAGCTTATGTGTATATTGCTACAAACCTGTAATGTTGTTTCGTAGCAGGGTTAGTTCAATCACTGGAAAGACCGTTTTACGATCAACCCTGCGGGCGCTGAGCCTCAGAACTTGGCGACTTTGGTGATAAAATAGATAACGCTGGAAGCTTCGAGAATTTTAGTGATCCAGCTAATAGGAACAGAGATACGCCTGATTGGCCCAGAACCTTCTCGGCCCACCTCCCGGGAACTATAAAAGGCCGGCAGTTTCAAGCTGTAAGGAATAGCAGTTGGAGTCGTAGTCAAGTATCGAGTCTTCAAGAGTATAACGAAGCAACGGCGGAGTGCCAACCTTGTGTGGAGCCCATGCTATTGCTGAACTGAGTTGTGCCGAGTCCTGGCGTTTATTGTAGAAGCAGCATCAAGTTGTGTGTGGAGTAGCCAGTCGTGTGGTAAGAGCAGTTGGCACAGCTAAAGCGGTAATGAATTCCAAGCAGTTCAGAGAAACCGTAGAGCAAAGCTCCGAAGATTCCCTCTTCTGCTGAAATCTGTACAGCCGCTTTGTGAGCTGTGGTCGTTGTTACTACCGAATCACTACTTGCGTACTACTATCTGTTGTAGTGTTCTGCTGTGTGTTCGTCTCGGTTATACATATTTGTCGTCTTTGTATTAGTGTCTTCGTGTTAAATAAACGTCGTTGTTGTTTTCTACTGAGGCCTGCTGATTGTTTTCACACCATACACCCACTACAAGCGAACCCAGTGATTTTACGGCCTTAGTAGTAGAAGAATCCGTAACAATATATATGTTTCGCATCTTCCCTAAAAAATTACGTTCATTCAACTGATCTTTGCACACTTCTTATTTAAAACAAGAAAAAGAATACTGTAAACCATTCAAAATACATAAGTTAATTAACCATTTAGTTGATTAGAAATCAAACGAAATTACATAGTTCTTTTTTACTGAATTATGCCGAAATTATCCCACAAGAAATATTTTTCTATTATCCTAAAATTCTAGAATTTTACTTTTTCAATAATATTAACTTCACCACCGTGTAATTTTCCCCCTCAACATACATATTAAACACCGGAAATTAATAAAATTAAATATATAAGAATTGCAAACAATTTTAAAATAAGGGAATTTATAGATACAACATCGCTGTGTAACGGTGAGATTTCATGCTCTTTTTCTTTAATTATGTTTCATTTTTAAAAATAGTTTTGGCCTTTATTTTTTTATTTTTACACAAAATTTCTCTTATTTTAAAATTATCAATTTTAAAACACAATTTTTAATATCTTTTTTATGATGGAAAAACAAGAATGCATACGAATTACTGTTGCCAGAAGACATCAGTAGAATTTTTGAGGAATACTAAAATAAAAATTTAAAAGCAGACGATTAACAATTCATAACAGGAATAACTACTGATTTGAATAATTCTTATGTTTTTTAATAATAGAAAGAAATTATTTAATAAACTGTCTTAGAATATCAATAAAAATTTCTCTAATGCATGAATATTCGTATGAGAAATATTTATGAATTATATAAAAACAGTTGTAACTTATGGAGACATTTAGCTAAAGGTAACTTTTAAAAAGCATTTGGATCATTAATATTTTCATATTAATCATTTATTTCTTCCAAATAGAAAAAAGGATTTCGCGTATAATATTTACTACTCATGTTCTTCCTTAAAAATATTATACATGTAATAATTTTAATCCCATGCCCCGACGAAAATATAAGTTCTTATAAATAATAATAACCACATAACTCCACTAGTTTGATATAGTTCATTTTCTGTCTAATAATCTTTATCGAAATTACGACCATTTACGCAAAACATCATGTCGGGACATGACAATAATAATTTTGTTTTAGAATAGAAATTTTTTGCTTAATATTCTTAACAAATTTTTGGTAATTGGAACAATATAAATTTCGGAAAGTTTTCGAATCTGTTTTAAAATAACTATGCCATTTAATTTTTTTTTAGTTTCAAAACCTATTTTATTTTATTTGATCTCTATATTCTAGTTTCAGTTCACTTTCAATAAATAAACCAAAATAAATTGGACTTAATTTACTACTCAATTTTTCGTTTATTTATTCCGGAATGTAATTTTTAATTTTATCGTCTGTTTATTCTTTCAAAATATCCATGGAAGAAACATAATCAAGAAAAAAAAATTGCTTTGGAATTCACTGTTCAAGATTAGGCTCGCCGGAAACAAGATAATTATATTTCCCTTTTTCTCCTTTTTAAATTTTTTTCTTCCTTTCATTTAATTTGGTCTCACGTTTCGTGTTTGCTAATTCGCTTTTCCCCTTTTGTTTTATGTTTATATGAAATAATGTCGTTTCTTTTTTTTAAAAACTCTTTTCGTTTAGAAGCAATTGCCTTTAAATTGGAACGTGAACGAATTTAAGACCATTAAAATATTTTGAATATAATTGGACATTTTTCCTGATAACCTTTGAGTTTATTAGCATCGTTAAAATGTTTTTTGATACCATTGAGAAAGCTGCAAAACTTCACAAACATATTCTTTTTTTTTAGTGTTTCTAAAAATACTGCTGAATTAGAAAAATTTTTTTCGTCGCTTTTATGTTCTATTTCTAAAACCGATATAGTGAAGAGAGGTTTATTTTTCCGTTTCTATTAGTTTTGAGTGAAAAAAATCGGCATACACATATGTAATTAGATTGTCATGACTCAAAAGATAATTATATACCAGTAAAATAAATCAAAAATAAAGAAATTATATCTTTTTGGCATCTAAAAAAATGCTCATCTTTACTTTCTCGTATACATAGTATAGAGGAAGCATAGTAATCGTCAAAAATATCGAACTCGGAATTTGCACGAATCTTCACGCTTTATACCTCCTCGACTTCGAAAAACACACTTTTGGAAAATGTCCGCCCAATTTGTTAAAGGTGTACGTACACACATTCTTTTTTTTAAATTTTGAATTTAAAAATCCAGTTTTTTTACAGTAAGCCATTAATATATGTTTAAATTCATTTCAGTGAAAAAAAACCATATTACACTAATTATTAATTAACTAATTAATATTTAATGAGCTAATTAGCATATATTTGGAAACATGATATCTTAAATTCTAAATGGTACAGATACACAATTCTAGTTGGAAGCATACACAATTCTATGATTAATATTTGTCTCCATGTTGTCTGCCTCAGTCAAGTTATAAAAATATATAGTTTTTTTTAGCAATTTTTTCATCAACGATGAATAGAGAAAGCGAGATTTTTTCTGTAATTTTAACTTTAAATAGCAATTAAAAATTTATTTCTATAAATATAACTTTGATTGAAGCACAAAACATCTACTATTTCATACAGATTATTTTGATATATAAATAATTGTATTTGGTTAATTTCTTGTTGAGTTATGATTGTTTGAATGAAGCAATATAGTGGAAAAATATCATTCTTCATAAAATGAATTAAAAAAAAAAACGAAATTAGAGTTTTTAGTAAAAGTACCTCAAGTAAAATAATTATAACTCGAGAAATATTCCGAATATTGACAACATCTTGGTATCGTTTGAAAGCTAAAGGATCATAGAACACTGTGAAGCAATAAAAAATATTCGATATTTTGAACGATTTTCGAAGTTTCAAGTGTGTACATACACCTTAAGACAAAGATAATTCAAAAACGCTTTGATGTAAATAGATGAAATTTAATATATGATCTTTATACCAAATTTGTAGACTATCAAATTGTGAACAAAATTCTCTCAGAGGAAGTCTGCTTCCCAACTGTTCGAATATAATTTAAAACGATATCTTGAAAACGAAGAGAGCTAGCTATATAAAATTCGATACACAGAAGTAACTTTTCTAGATACATTCTAGTCTATAATAGTTTAGATACCTTCCAGATTTTGAGCCAAATTTAACAAAGGCTTGATCGTCTGTCGGTCTGTATTTTCAGAAATATGTAAACAGGATAAGTGAAAAAACGCGATGATTAAAATATATAAAATTTGATATGGGATTTTGCGACTACAATTGTAGTTTTTGTCAAATTTTAGTTTCAATAGGTTGAAAAAAAACACGTCTAAAATAAAAATTCGATTTTCGGATACTATTAACCGTACACCACTGATTAATCGCCAAATAACTAGCCAAATTACACGATAGATTCAGTAAAAATGCTTTATTCTCGCCAAAATTGAATATTTCGGAATTATTGAGTATGCGAGAATGTTTTGGAGAGACCAATCTCGCTTGTTTTTTTTTTATTTTTTTTCTCTCAAGGTCTTTTATATTTAAGTACTATTAAAATATTTAAAATGTGATGTTCATTGATCATTTAGATATAATAAGATTTGAAATTAAAACTTTTTTAATTAGTAGTGTTAATATCACGCTTTTTGAAAGACGCAGACGACATTCGTGGAAATTGATATGGTCTGTTAAAAGCTGTATTGTTGACGGATTTAAACTTATTTTAATAACAATAAAAAGATTTTCGTTTGAATGCGATGGTTCTGAACACATTTTGAAAAAAGTGTGGAAAATACATCAATCAATTTCCTTCTATGACCTTATGCGTGGTTGAGGTTCGAACTCGCAACGGTAGGGTTCATAGTCGAGTAACAAAGCCACGAGACAAAAGTGTACACAACTTTCCGGAGGTTGTTATCTTCCTTATGTGCTTTCACTACAATCTCTCTAATTGCAAGTCTAGCTAATGAGGATTTGAGAAGTAATTATGTTCACAATTTTAAGTTAAATGAAATTCATAATGTATTTGAAGCGAAGATTACCACAACGTGTTTCAAACATGTTTAGCGATGATTTGCGGTGTCATTTTTTTAAAAAAAATAACAAAGAATAAGTATGCGTCAATAGTAGACCTTGTTTTTATTTATGAGCTACGTTATGCTTTCTTGTGCAATCCATGGAAAACAAACAAGGCAAGTGAATTACTGTTGCTGCTTGGAATCTCATCATGATATTTTATAACAAAGGAAGTTGGAGATTTATTGAGTTTTAGTTTCGAAATGAATATTTTTGACACACATAATACAGAAAAATTCAGTATTCTTTTTCCCAATTAATAACGGACTAATATATACTAAACAGAATTTTGAGTTTTTGCAGTCACATTTTTCCAATTCTAAGGAAGTACTTTATGCATACTTTAAAAGTATTTGTCTCTAGACAATCGAAATATTCGAGCACTTAAAAGCGCGAATGAATCTCATTTTAATTTTTTTAAAAATAAGATAAGGGATCATATTGTTAAGAAAATTCTGTTATAAAAACATTTTTAATACTATAATATAATTTTTCTATAAAAAGAAAATATTTTTTATGATGACATACATTTTTTTTTCTAGAAATGCAAAGACATTCTTACTAATTACCTTTTAGTAGTATCTCTTTTTCTTATTTACAATAACTATTTTTTCCTACAGTTTAAGAATATTAATTAGTTTACTCTTTTAGAAACGTTTACATGATAATGTTTTTTTATTTTTAAGATTATTAATTAGTTGTGTCTATAATTAAAGGATTTTTATAAGCAATACAAAAATGCAATACCTTTTAATACCAGGGAAAAAAATTACCAAATCGACATTACTTAAATTAAACTCAGGTTTTGTAATAATATTCTGAATATTCTATCAAATATATTTCATTACTGATCTTTTAACATCACCTTAAACAAAATGTTAATTTGAAAGTAGAAGCAAAATTAAATTTTAGAGAGGCTTTTTTTACCGTTTAAATCAGATCTTATCGATGAATTTGAAAGATAAAAATCTTTTTAATAAGGAAAGGTCTTTGCACGATAGAAAATAAATCCTTCATAAATGCATAATCAACCCGTCAACCTAACTAATTACTTAAAACTTGAATGCCAAGCAAGAACTCAATTACAAGATTACGAAAAGTTAAAAAAAAGTGCATCGCTAAAATTTTACATGATAGTGAAGAAAAACATCTTAAATGAATTTCAGTCAATAAAAAACACTAATTTACTTAATGGAAACTGATGTATCGATTAAAAGTATGTATAGTCGGAGAGATTTGGTTATTTTTCCATACTTGAAGTGATAAAAAATAAAAAGGGTATTTTATTTCTGGTGCTTTATTACAAGTATAGTTTTTAGTGACAGACTAAGCTTAAGTTGGATAAGTATACAAATTATATTTTTAAATTTCAAAGTAGCCAGGTAGGTAAAGAAACAGAACGGTTATGGGAGTTCTATCGGTGAGAGAGAGAGTCATAAGTTCTGTATTATGGTTGTGCTCTTGAAGCGCATCATTGAAAACCTAGAAGAAGGATATGCAAGGTATTGCTGCTGTTGTATTAGGGATTGTGAATTATTAAAAATCACTAACACTTATTACCTCAGGATGACTACCAATCTCCCCATATTTCAAATTCTTTCGTGTTTCAACCCGATTAAATTGCGTTGTGAAGTTAATTTGGTCAATAGATGGCGTCCTACTTCGCCTTTATAATAGACTCGTCCTTCAGACACGGATTTGACTAGATTGATCAGAATTTCTATCCAAACAATAATCTTAACTCTGGTGAAACTTATCAGTTACTAATATTCTATATCGGCTTTTTCTTTAGCGGATATCTCTTTGATATCTACTCTTCAGATATCACTGACTTCTGCTTGTTGTCATTAATAATAGTGACAAGTGAGTAAAGTATTGAATTCAAATAATTAAAAGAATATTGATCTAAATTGTATTCGTTACGCTTTTCTCTTATTGAAATGCTTCATTCTCAAAAAATTAACGAATTATGAACTTCTAGCAAAGAACTAATATTTAATATTGAATTCACATGTTAGCTTCGTTTGCTCTTTTTCGGTTAGGATTTTATTTGCTGGATTTTTTTTCTTATTGTATATTAAAGTTTGAGTTTTTATCAAGTAATTTATTTTTCTATTTCATTCATAAGCTTATCAGAATTATTATTAAAAAATTCCTTTTTGAAAATATTTCAAGTGAAATATAGCCTTCAACTATCAATTTTCTGTTCCAAAATTAAGACTCTTGTCATCAAGTTGCTATTACGGTCTTTTATCCTCCATAAAAATCCTAATTTTGCTTATCCTAAAAGATTTCTGATAAGTATTTTAGTAACAACTTCAAACTATTATCAGGAAAATTAAATAAATATAAAGATTTCGATTCGGAAGGATTCTGAAATTATATATTAGTTAAATTTATATCTGTCATCTACATATTTTTTTTAACTTTTCACTTAACCTCTTTTACACTACTGCATTATTTTACATAACTTTACTGATAATTCATATTGCAAAGCAATGATTATCTGTTTAACGTTATCTCATTTTATAATGGAGACAATTTTTGAATAAGAATTATTTTTATTATAAAGGAAGAAAAAAAAATATCAACAATTTGAAGTCGAAAAAGACTTTCAACAGATAGGTTAAGATTGAAAAATACAGGAGTTTGATAAGGCGGAATGAAATAACGAGATTAAAATTTAAAACTTAAAGTTTTAAATATCAGCAACAAAACATCGCTGAATTGGTTTACATGGTGTCTCTTCAGAAAATGTTCTCTGCTATGCAGATCAAGAAAATATCTGCCAATATCAACCAATACAAAATGTTGATAACATGCAGAGAAAAAAAATGGGAAAAAGACAGAAAAAAGAAGTGAATTTAATAAAATCATTTTTACTTGTGGTTTAAATTTTAGAAATTTTTTTTTACATTTCAATTTTAGTTCGAAATTCAATATTAAAAATATTGCAAAATCTTGAATCGCACTTTTTTATTTCAAATTTATTACTATGTGACGTAATAGTATGGATTCTGTCTGATCAAATTAAGTGCTTAATTCAATATTTTATATTATAATTTTATTTTGAAAATATCAAAATAAAGTACAATTACCAACAACACTCAAGTGAGCGAAATTTCAGAAATCTAGAATAGAATGTAGCGACTGAATATAGATAATAAAATTTCATCTATGCAAACATTAAACAAGTTAAATGAAAGTGCATAAATATTATTCATAAAAAGAAATGTCTTCCAGATATCACCGTACTTAGAACTCGTTACCTTATTTCACCTTT
>JAPMOR010061142.1:0-40273 GCA_026543865.1 Argiope aurantia | reverse complement strand
TTTTCCTAATGAAATACAATTTTAATCAGCTCAGTTAATCAAGGACAAAGGAAACGCATTTAAGAAAGCACGACTTGGCTTTCATCTTAGAATTCAGAATTTGAATAGAGAATAAATTTGCTGTCGCAGCATCTTTAACAGTGAAAAAGGCTCAATACATTACGTTTGCGTTTTGAGCTTTAGCTTTTATTCGTTAAATAGTCGATATTGGGCAGAAATATCAATTATTTTTTTCAGTATTCTTATATTCAGTGTATTTTTTTTATTTACCGTTTAAACTTTTATCTAAGATGATTATTTAGAAAGATTTATTGATTTTTTAAAAAAGATATTTGTTTTTATATTTAATTTAATTTAGTTTTTATGTTCTAATACTATTTTGCATTTTTAAATGTCTCTATTCTCAAATTATAAATTAAGGTAAAATCTGTTTTTAATGCTTATCGATTTGAAAAAGCTTATGTTATTTATCAGATGAATACCAATATTTAAATATTTGATATTAATGCAAACTATTTCTTAGCTTAAAAATTAGATAATAGGATACTTCAACTATATGTAAGGTTTTGAATATATCATCTGATATACTTCTAAAATAATTTTTTAAAATTTTATATCTCTTTTTTTAGTAAAACACGCATTTTAAAATTATTTCAGAAGATTTCAAATTTATAAATATTTTTCAAATTTAAAAAAAACACTTTCGACTTTAACTGGTATATTTTTGTTTCAAATGTCATTTTCAAACTTAGTGTATAAAATAATTTTAAAATATAAACATTTTATATAATGTATTAAAAATAAATTTTTAATGTAGTCCCATAACCTTAATTTTAAAAATATTTATACACAAAAGAGCAGCAAAATTTAATTATACTTTTTTGTTTTTCCCTTAGAAAATCTATTTCCCAAATAGAGAGTGAGAAATTTTATAATATGGTAACGAATGAAACATAATCTTTGTTATTTTAACAAAAGATCTTTATTGTGATAACTTTCTGCTAGAATCTCGAATATGCTATCATATACTTGAAGGAGGAAATACTTTGAATATAGAAATTGAATTAAGTGTTAAAATTACTGGTTTAGAATCAACCGACTTGGGATAAGTCATCTCTCATTGCATGTATTTCAGAACTCTTATGATTATATTATGATATTCTAGGAAAAAATTATTTAGGTCTTATGCACATTTTCTTTAAAAATGTAAATTAATGTAATAAATTGTAGATTTTTTTTTCCAAAATGTTGATACCTCTAATGTGATTTTCAAATTTTTATGTAATTTTCTATATGATTTATTTGGAATTAAAAAATAATAAAATGAAAAGAATGGTCTACACTTGAAGAAAGCAGTAAGGAAAGTAGTTAAATTCTATTTTGCAAACCATTCTAAGTTTGTAATATGTTATTTTTTCTGATTAAGAATCAACCGACTTGGGGTAAATCATAGTTCAATGTATGTATTCCACAACTCTTATAATTATATTATGATATTCTAGTAAAAAACTATTTAGGTCTTATGCACATTTTCTTTAAAAATGTAAATTAATGTAATAATTTTTAGATTTTTTTTTTATTTGCAAAATTTTGCTCTAATGTGATTTTCAAACTTATATGTCATTTTCTGTATGATATATTTAGAATTAAAATAATAATAAAATGAAAAGAACGGTCTACACTTGAAGAAAGCAGTAAGGAAAGTAGTTAAATTCTGTTTTTCAAACCATTCTAATTTTGCAATACTTTATTTTTCTGGTGTTACATTACGTTGCGTTATTTTTCTTTAAATTCCTGTTTGAAAACATTTTAGAAATTTTTTAATAAATTAAAAATTGTATGAAATAAATATTTTTTTTATTAATTTAAATTTTTAATTTAATTTTTTTTAATTCTTAATTATAAAGATTTAAAAAAAATTGGCAATTAATTTTAATTGTTGTATTGAATTATAAAAGATATCTTTCAAGTTAAGTACCCTCAGTTCAGTATCTTTCAAGTCAAGTTTTTAGCCATCCAATTGACTATCTGATTACATTAATGAATGTAATGCATAAAATAATAAATGATTTTTTCAGATGCTTAAAACAATTTGTATATCTGAATTATAAATTTACTCTGAAACGTAATTTTCCTTCGAGTATTTGGCGATTGTGGCTAATGATTGTCTTATTGCAACTGTTTTTCTCATTTTCTTGAAACGAGAAATGGGTGGACACACATAAAAAATTACAGGAAGTATTTTCATAATTGAAACAAACTTCAAATGAACAAAAAACAAATGATACTATTTATTTAATATTATGGAATATGCAAAACGGTTTCGTAATTGCTTCATTTTGTTATGTATAGATATGATACCAGTGAGGCCTGATTTGAAGTTCTCTGACTTTTACTTTTTACCGCTTTAGCGATTAGAAATTACTATTAATTATTAAACCACCTATTACTTTAATTTTACTATTAAAGAAGCAATTAATTTTATAAAGCTTTTTTCGTAAAACAGAATTCTTAAATCTTCCTTACACACCATATATGTATATGTTACGGCAAAAGCTCGAAATCGGTCAGTTCGCGAATTGACCGGCCAATTCGCGAACTGGCCAACGTTGCTGTAAACTTACCGGCCAATGTCCGATCTTTTCTTAATTTCGGGCTTTGGTCGGCCAATTCGCGAAATGGCTTGGGACGATAGGCCAAAGTAGGAAGAAAGGAATCAAGAGCGGAATTTTTCACACTGTAAAAAATGATGTATTTAAAAATGAGCGCTTCTGTGTAATGCTTTTTTTTAAGTACAATTATTTTTTAAACGAGTTCAAATATAAGTGACACCTCTGAGTTAAAAATAAGCTTGTAATATATAAAAATATGATCTCGTGTTATTCTGTTCTCATATTAAAGCCATAATAGAAACTATTCAGTGAAAGTATAAGCTGTAACAACGTGATAGTTGGAAGATTAGATTTGCACCCTTCAAAATGAGCGAATTACACCTTGAGCAAAGGCGTTGCGTATCGTGTATGAATACAAAGGCAAATTGAGTATTCAATTTTCAATTACCTTTAAGGGTGATCCTTAGTCTTTTTCTGCTCTATGGACCTAATGTTAAAGATCCCAGATCACATTGTCTCCCAAAATATCACTTCAAAAAATATGAAATTTTTTTGTAAAGGTAAATAGCAAATATAAGGGCTAATTAAAACAAACATGAAGGAAAAATAGTTTTGTTATTAATATCATTTAAAGACATTTCTTTGTTGGCGCCATCTGTCGAATTTCACCTAAAACATGTCCTTACTTATATTTTATACATAAATATCATAACATTTATTTACCACAAGTCGCCTTTGGCGACCAGCCGTTTCACGAGTATTAATGATCGCTAAAATTTTCAGTTAATGTAACTTGTACTCTTAGTAGCTTTTTCAGAAAATATTTTTGAGCTTCATATTTTGGTACTTATATGATTCAGTCATATTTTTATGTAGGCCTTAAACAGTTCTGTTCATTGTACTACTTTCTCTAATGTTCTGTCAATATCCATAAAATTTCTACTTTAAATTAAAGTAGAAAGTTAAACTGCAATAAATATAAAAGCTATTTATATTGAAGCTAACCATGTCTTTTTTTAAATATGAGAATTGAAATCAGAGTCGTTCGGCACTGAAATTATATGTGCACTGCAGAATATTAAAAAAAAATTCTGATTCATCCTAAAATTAATTTTTTACTTTCAAAATATTTAAATGATGCAAATAAAAATATTTTATTTTATTTCAGTCAATAAATAAATTTATGAAAAATTACGAATTTTAAATTTTACACAGTCCTTTTGTCCCAAGGAATCCTTTTCTGCTAAATACTCTTGACACTTCAACTTTTAAATAAATAAATAAACGTCCCTATCTTCTGCGATGAATCTGACTGATTTATGAAGTTTTTATGCATCACTTTTAGATCAATCAACATTTTTATAATCACAGGCCAATCACTGTCGAGAAACCCTGGCAGAAGATTCGCGTATCTTCATTGAGACAATCGGTGAAGTAGTCTAAAATCGCCAGTTTTTATAGAAGAGTGACAATGAAATTTCATAAATCAGTCAGTTTTAGTGATTGATTTAGTTGATTGGAGTTCAACAATTTTTATTTAAAATATTGATGTCTCAAGAATATTTTGTTAAATGTGATTCAAAGGGCAGAGGACCTATGTAAAAATTTAAAATTCCTGATTCATCGGAGCATTTATTGACTACAGTTATATTAAATATAATTATTTAGTTCCCTTAGACCATTTTGTTAGCAAATGTATGCCCCAAATTGGCTGATGGTCGCTGATTAGAATGATTATCTTAAGTATATTAAACTATGTTTGCCTTAAGTTAAATTGTTTTATTGAATTAATAATATAGGTATTGTCAAAGCTCATAGAAAACTTTTCCTCCTTTTACTTTTCAGAAAATATCTTATTTCATTTTATACAGACACTACCGAAAATTACAATTTTATTTATTAAATTTGCAATAATAGTTGATTTATTTTTTAATTTGAGCTTCTGTTAATGTGATGGCAACCCGTTAATGAAAGCTATTTTGTTTTAATTTGACGTGCTCGTGCATATTAAATTTTATTTTTATTTTGAGTGAAATATATTATTGAAAAATATGGTTAAAATATTTCTTTAAAAATTCGTTAAAATTCTAAGCATAATTATTAATTAAAATATTTATATCATTAAAAAGATAATTTTTTTAGCTTTAATTTGATGCAAAAATCGAATTTGTGCTGTAATATTTTCTGGTTATAGCGACAAAACCCCGAAATTACGCTTAATTTTTAATTATTTAAAATTCTAATTAAAAACTTTAAAAAATCGCTCCACGGTGCACATTTCCGACCTCCAAGATATATATATATATATATATATATATATATATATATATATATATATATGCCAAATTTGGTAACTATATTTGAAACGGTTTGGAGTGTAGAGCACCAACACAGACACACACACACACACACACACATTGACCTTTATTTATAAGTATAAATTATCACATCGGGCATTGGCCAAGGATTCCCGGCCACTTCGCGGAATGGCCAGCCAAAGTAGAATATACAATATTAATTGCAAGTATTTCGGACTTTGGCCAAACCTCTTAGCAAGTTCGTGAATTGGCTGGCCAATTCGCAAACTGGTCGTACTTCGGGCTTTGGCCGTAACATATATATAATCTAAAAAATACTTTTAAAAATTAAAGATTACTAATTAATTTTTTAAACTTAGTAATTTCCAATTTTTTACTTATTTTCTTATAATTATTATTTAAAATATTTTTCAGATAATATGAAGCATTATTTTGCAAATTCTTTAAAAATGCGTCTTTCTAGAAAATTTTTTTTATCATGTATACTGAATTTTCATCAGAATATATCATTTTTTGAAATATAATTGATTTTCAGCTGTCCAAAAGAATTCAAAGTCAAAAGTACATTACGGTATGCATTTTTTTATGTAATATGAATTCTTATAAATTTTATATAATGTCTTTAGTAATTTAGTTCCTGAATATTTCAGAGATTTAAATCCGGAAATATTCTTTTGAGAGAATCTTTTTAAAAACGTATACACTCATTTGTAGCTATTAACCATTTATTTTATTTATAAATGCGATTTTAATCTCATGGAAGTACATATTTTTAAAGATAAAATATAAAAAAATAAATTTGGCATTCCGGTCATTTTTTTAATAATTTTAAAGACAGCATCCCTTTTAACGTTTTTGATACATTCGCTTAGTTTAATCATTGCGTTTCTTGTATATATATTAAATATATGCTTAGTTATTGTCGAGTGCAAAAATAGAGTCGTTTTCCTTTGTATTCTTCCAATCAATTATCATGAACAGTAAATATATTTCAATTAAATTTAATTTCTTAGCTTAAAAGTATTTCAAAGACATTCAAGCATTCTAATTTCCTGAAAATAACTAGGAGTAAATATTCATTGCTTCATTTCTTATTCACCAAAAGTGCCTTTTATTTCCTAAACTAATACTGGAGTATGAACTGAAACTTCAGTCCAATTATCTCCACTTACACGAAAATCTGTAAATTTATTGAATTATTAATCTCTAATTATACGTTCTTACGAGATTTATTTTTTCGCCATATTTTTCTAATAATTAGAACTTACATAATTGTTTCTACGCCTTGAGATTCCGGTAGAAACGCCTTAAAATTATTGAAAAGGAGAATCTTCCTACTGTTAAATAAATAATTATCAACCATTAAGTACTGAGATAGTATCCGACAAGATTCACAGAAACTGTTCTGAAAGCATGAACTTATCTCATCTGCTTAACCGCTTGGTTTGAAATTGGGATATTGAACTTACAGTTCATATAGCTGAATGATATTTAATTGAATTTTTCTTAACTGATTATATATTCATTTTTTTTATTCTATGTCTTGCAAAAAAACAAACAATCAATAAAACTGAACAGTCGTAAAAAGGAAATTAAATTATCAATTTCTCTGAGGTCATATATTCGGTTCTAGAAAAAATTAGGAAGGAACTGGTAAATCTCGGAAAGCTTAGAAGAAAAATGACAATCTAGCCTAGATTCAAAGACGTTTTCCCGTTGAAGTCACTCAACTGAAATGAAGTTTTGATTTATAAGCCAGGTAATTCTTTTACTTTACAGTTATAATCCAAAATCCATTAGAAGCTCCTAATGGCAGAAAAACCTCCTTTGGAAAAAAAGAATATTTTATTTACTGCAGCAGGACGAATAAATTTACTAGGAATGGAGTCAAGAGCAATAACTATGACATGCAGAGATAGGTAATTTTTTTGCAAAAATTAGATTTTTTCTTGGAATTTATTTCATTCCTAATATGAATGCCAGATACTTCTTGTTCAATGGAATAACTATTGAGATTACTGAGGATGTTGAAAATAATAAAAAAGGATAGTTCATTCTGGCGCACTTACTTTATAAATCAATTTTTCCCCTTTTATTGTAATCGGAATCTGGCAATAAAAGTTTCGCTTCTTACAACGATAGATGTCCGTCTTAGCGATAAAAAACCTGGAGTTTGTTTTATTGCAGATGTGTGTAAAAAAGTAATTTATTTAAAAAAATAAATCGATCGTTATAAACTTTTTTCTAAAAGTAAATCCTAGGGAAAAAGCCATTGCACTTTTAATTTATTTTCAGCAAAAATAAAAATGTCATTTTGATAACTGGAAGATAAAAATATCATGTAAAAATCTTATCTATAAAAAAGTTTAAAAAAGGAACTCCTCCAGCAGAATGTATTATTATCTTTCAAATCAGGTACATTTGCTCCATTTAGGAAATATGAATATGTATTTTTTTACAGTCTTTATAACATATAATTACCATTTATATAACTTTTATTCAAGCAGAATAACTGCAATCGAATAAAATTCAGCTTCTTTTTAAGTAGATTGTAATGAGTTGAGATGCTTTTAATTTTTAATTTAAATTTCATCATGTTAAATTTAATGATGAATATTTTTATGAAAAATATCAAGAACTGATTTATTGCAGTATAATATTTCTCTCATGCTGTAAATATCACCATCAAACAAATATACAAGTTTCCTTCTATCAGATAAGAAAGTTTATATTAAATTTTAAATTGATTTTTAAATCAAAAATCAATGAAACAATTGCTTGTTTCAAAGTCATTATTTGCGAAGGAGATGTCATTTAAATCTTTCCTTCTAAATTTGTAACATAAGCGAATTATGTTCATCCACATGTGGCTTAAAAAGTAACTGTTATTTACTAGTTCAGCTGTCATGTCCAATCAGTTTTGCTATTTATTTATCGCTGATTTTTCTGCTATTATGGAAGATTTCCTTTCAGAAACATTATATAATATAAAAATGAATTAAATATAAAATGTTATATTAAACTATATTAAAATGTAAATAGAGAATGAAAAATTGTTATAAATATGCTTTTAAATGTTTATTCGAAAATAACTTTTTTAATTACAAGGGCCTGAACAGAAAGTTACTATGTTAATACCGACTCTAAACTCAACTCTTCCATTCACAGTTGTCCATTACATACGTATTTATTAAATAGAGAGAATTATTTTTTACTCTCTAAATTCCATACAGGGGGTAAAATTTAATGGTATTTCAAGAAGATATTTTCTCTGGAGAAAGGCTCCCTCAAAAGGAAACTAAGCAAATTAACAGATTGTCAATAAAGAAAATGGCATTTAGTAATTATTGCACTTTAGTATTCGTGTTATTCGCTTGCTCAAAAGAAGAAAATTAGATATAAGCTGTTATCGCACTGTTGTGTAGTTACTGTTTTTATATCGCACTGTTGTGTAGATGAAAGCTGGTAATTTCTTATCAATGGAAGATAATGCAATATGACGCGGTTGTTACTTATCAACACTGATATAGATATAGACTGGAAATCATCTCTATTCACAATCATAATTGATTGAAAGAGCTATTTTTCAAAAGTTTTAATTCGGTATTATACAATCGGGCTAATTTAATGTAAAGGATAATTTTAATGGAAAAATGAAACAGTTTGAAATGCTGGATAACAGTTAAGAAAAAAAAAGTTTTGTAAATTTTAAAAACTGTCTTACGATTTATGTCTTTAATGTATATTTATATCTATTTTAGATATTTTTTGACCTGATTCAATTTTGATATATCTTGAAATTTTCTTCATCAAATTATTTTTATTGAGTTTCAATTTCAATGTTATGTGTTAGAAACAATAAAACTTTGAACTCAGGCCTCTTTTGCAGAGAACGTTTCTCTTTTAGTTATCAATAAAAATCTATTAAAAATTGCAA
Organism: Argiope aurantia; assembly: GCA_026543865.1. NCBI lineage: Eukaryota > Metazoa > Arthropoda > Arachnida > Araneae > Araneidae > Argiope > Argiope aurantia. The sequence continues at coordinate 31,406 of JAPMOR010061142.1, read as the reverse complement.
TTAAATTGTACAGTTGATAACATTGTTATGGATTTATAATGTTGCTTTTATAATGTAAGCCCAGAACGTCTATAAAAATGCAGTTTTGCATTGAGCTTTAATCCACAGTAAATCAATGACTTCTGGCCTAGTTTACAATAAAACAGAAGGTTCCCGAATCTAAAGGAATCTTATCGGTAAATGCATTGAACCTTGAGTTATTATGGTTTTTCTTGAATCTTCTTTGTTCTTTCAAAAATTGTAAAATTGTAAAATGCCGGGAGACAAAGATAATATCAACTGATACTGAGTCGAGCATTCAGTCAGTAGTGAGAAATCAATCAAATGAGTTCAGCTTAAGCGAATAGTTGAGAGTGTTCTTTCTAGGTGTCTTAAAAAACGCTGTTATGGTAATTTGATACCGATTTAATACTTTTGTGTCGCGGTTTAGTGTAAGTACTTATCTTGTTTATGTAAATTCAATTGTAGTTTGTTCCTTGTGGTTTCGTGAAGAATAAAGCATTGTTAATTGCTATTCAAATTGTTAAGCTATTTATCCGCACAACGACTGCACTACATCCTGAATCTTTGAATTTTCCATTGCAATATTTTATAAAAATTGCATGATTGTAAGAGTTTAGTGAATAAATTAAAATTTCGAACACATTTTTGTACTGTTCAGAAGCGAAAATTATTCTCACAAGATTTTAGAAGCATCATTAAATTGCTTTAGATACCTAAATTGAGTTTATTTTACTGAATTTCAATCTTTTGCACATTACTAAAAGAACACAAAAGTTGTATTTTAGCAATCTATTTTATGTCTCCCTTTATAACCATGAAATATCACAATTGCGTTTGTCACATCTTCTGTGATACTACTCTTTTTATTTATTTATTTATTTTTTACTCACAGAGATGTAAGTTTATAATTTTGAGTTCGAATTTTTATGTCGTGGAACTTTTAGTAGAAGTAACACTTTTGTTCTTCTGTCCAAAGCTATAACAAATATCAATTGACCTCAGCAAACTTTGTAAGTTGTTAAGTTGGCAGCAATTTCAAGAACTTTAAAAAGATTTTGTGTTTCTTGCACCATTTCTAGTTGAACTCAAAGAAACTCAGGATACTTATACGAATTCTTCAATGATTATTGGCAAAGATAAGTTTTGTCATCTTTAACGAGAATTGATTTATTGTATTAGTGTATGCCTCGTAACGAAAGGATGCTAAAGAAAATGTTTGTGCAAAAGAAAATATATCTAATGGTTATGTGTACGTATTGTAACGATTGAATGGTTTATATTATCTTCCTAAAATGATGATATCTAGAATGGTTATGAAAGTTCTTAGAATTTCGAATTAGCCAAGATCTACAGGGTGTATATTCCCTTCCCACTTTTGTAAATGGATGAAAATCAAGTAATAAATTAAAAAAAATAACGGGAAAAAACAGAATTTTTGTATTTTTCAGCAGTAAATAACGATTTTCCTGCCGAGTATTTTGCCAATAAAATGAAACTCAGAAAGTACTTCGAATTATGTTAAATACTTCGAAATTCATCTTTTATTGAAACTAAAAGGTAAGCGTAAATCAAGAATCAAGATATTTTTAAATTAAAAATGGGGACCTACAGTTTTGTTTTTCCAGTCACATTATTTTAAGAACATATTCTGTATTATTTTTGATTTTGTTATTCAAACCTTATACCACTTCTTGAAATAGTGATGATACTAAAAATATTATAAGAAAACCGTTTTACTGCAAAATTTTAATTTATATTTTGAAATTGCTATTTTGTTTATTATTAATTAAATTTTATTCATATATATTTTCAGGAAAAATCAATTACTTTGGAAAGTTTAAGACTTTTTACCAATAAACTATTGCAAGAACAAAATAAAATTCTTAAACGTTTTTGTTTTTTTAATAATAATAAAAGGTAATTAGAACAGGCGATGTTTTTAAATAAATCCATTAGTTGATTACTGCAACTTTGTTTCTTGCTAACTTCATTTCGGAAGTTTGACGATTATTTTCAAAGGCCATTTACCAGATTGCTAAAACCTAATTCAAAATCATGCGATAAAAGCTCTTTTAAAGGTCAGAGAGACATTAGATATATTGTTATGAGCTAGTATCTATATAAAATTGAAAGGAACTCTCAAATAAAAATTGAACATAGCTAGAAATAAACGATATTCAATAATTGATTTTTTTTTGTAACTCTACCAGATTGGAGAAAATAAACTAAATATTGACAAAAATGTTTCTTTACGATAAATTTCGAGATTTTCATGGAACAAAAGAAAGTTTCCACTTTCATCCTTAAATTTAAGTTGTTTTACATGAATGGTATTGCATTCATTTTTGTAGCATTCACTACTGATGATTTTCGTTAGCAGTTATTTAAAAGAAAAAAGATAATTCTGAAAAAAAATCGAATAATGTTCTAAATGTTTCAAATTATTTTTTAAAGTTTTAGATTTTTATAAAGGATTTTAATAAAGGTATTAGAATCTATAAAAGGGCATATATGCATTTGAAACATGATATATGTATTTAATATATAACATTTTATAAAAGTAGGAAAATATTTATATATTTATTTTTTATATAAGAGAAAACTGTTTGGAATGTACAAAACACTGGTTTATAATTACACTACTTTCAGATTTTCTCACAATTTGAATACTGCACATATTATTTTACAAGTATCTAATAATTTTTATGCAGAACAATTATTTCAAAATAAATTTTCTTCTTTTTTTATTAGTGAAAATAATCCGTCAGCTTTGTATCGTAAAATCAATTGATTTTAATCCGAAATAAACCGTTTGAAAGTAGAAACTTAATTAAAACTTTTCCCACTTTGCTTTTTCTATTGATTAATTGTTTATTAAAATCTTTTAATTCAGATTTATTTTTACGCCACTAAAATTCTTTTGGTATCACACACAATTCACATAACAATTTGAAAAAGGATAAGATTATTATTTCAGAAATTATCCAACATTTTTAACAGTAGTGTTAACAGAATGAATATTTTCTGTAAATTAAGTACTCTATTAAATAGAGATCTTACAAATTGAATATTCCATGATGTGCAAAACACAGGATGCGGTGCTATGTTCAGAAGAGATTGCTGGATCTTATCTTCCCTGTTAAGTTATTTCTTGGGAGGAAATAGCAGAGAAGATAATATTTTCACATCTAAAAGTAAGAAAGCATGTTTAAAAATTTGAATTTTTTATTCTATTTACTGAGATTTATTCAAAATAATTTTGATTTTTCTCTACACTTTCAGAACATATTATCGCACAAATTATTTTTTATAATGTCTTAAAATAAAAAATATATATATTTTTAATGCTACAATTTCAATTCTTGATTGTTTACTCTGCATTTTTCGAAGCAGTTTTAAACAGGGTTTGTAGCAATGTCCTTAATGAGATTCAAACAAATTTTATTGTTTATCAAGTCTTTCACCCGCATATTTATAACAATGTCAATAATAATTTTTTTTAAAAAAAAAGGTTCTCTTTAAAATTTTAAAGTAGAATTTCCTCTTTTGGCTTCATTATTGTGATAAAATTTTAGGTTGACCTTTTTTTCTTGTGAATTAACTACTATGAAATATATAAATTATAAAATACAATTGAAATGATTCGATGTCTGGAAAAGAGACACACAGTTTTTTCTATTCCACATGATTATACAAAAATTCAATTAGAGACTATTTATCACAACTTATGATGGAATTGATGAGATTATTTTACTTAAACGAAGAATTTAATTAACTAAATTTCACACAATTTCGCTTCAAATCCTTTTTGAGTTATCATATTCTCAGACAGACTGATACACAAATAGACACAAATAATGAAAAAAAATAATAATAAATAAAAAAACCTTTTCTGGGAGGTCTGAAGGGTGGATATTCGTCAGAATCTCGAGTTTTAATTGTCTGACGGTTACAAAATTTCCTCTATTCTTCAAATGCGATACAGTAAAAAGAAGTCAACCGTCTTCTGACGATACATTTCATTAAACGTTAATAAATGTATCACTCATTATTATAACACTAAAAACACTGAAACACTGAAAGACCAATAATAGTATGGTATAAATCAGAAGTCATCTGAAGCATGTTTAATCGTTTATTTCTTTATGGAATTCACGTCTATTATGAACAAGAAACCGAATGTGTGTCTAACAAATATGAGTTAGAGGACATCATTAAATTATGCCTGTTCAGAAATTCTCTAATGGGGGAATAAATTTATGCTGACTTTGTAAAGAGTGTTGCTAGTGTATCATCACTTGGTTTGGGAGTAAAAATAGTGTAATAGTGTAATAAATTAATTGCACCTTCTCTTATTTTGCGTTTGTGTGATAAGTTATTGTAATGCAGACGTCGTCCAAACAGTTTCGACAAAGTCTGCTACTTTGTAGCGAATATTTATCTACCTCTTTTATTACTGCATGTACTTAATTGTAGAGAGTCAAAAATAGATAAAAACACGGATCAAAGTTAAATTAAAAGTAGTACTAAACTAGCACTCAACTAATGCATATTTATGTCAAAATTTAATTTCTTTGTTATATTGTGAGGAATAAAATTTAAGAAAATGTTTTATTGACGAAATAATCCTGGTTATTATTAAGTTGAAATAATCAAAAATGAAAAAAATCACTCATAGATTTTTAGATAAAGATTAAATTTAAAAATCAAAAGAGATAAAATGCATTCAATTCTAGAAATTTCCAATTTATCTTCACGTAATGCTGCTAATAAATGTAATCCTTGGCGTTTATTCGCTGGCATATGGTTCCGAAAATCTCTTTTGTATTTTGGAAATCTTTTTTGAAGGATTGAAAGGAAAATTTTATATAGAAATATGTTTGTAATCACAAGACCACATACCATTTATTTAAATCATTTAATTTCATTTATTTGAATGATTGAGTTTACATGGATGCAAAAAGTATAGATATGTAGACGGTCAACCCCTTGTGAAATTTGTTTACAAATTCAATACATATCAAAATTTTAGATGCTAAACATTTAAAACAAATTTCATCTATCTTATCCTTTTTGATTTTATATTCAGACAGCCGAGCAGACAGATTTCCTCTAAACGGATTTCGTTCATAACTCTATAGGGATTATCAAATTTTTGTGTTACGTCTGTATACCAAATTTCATCCATTTAGATTAAAAAAAGGTTCTGAATTGTCGTGTTCTCAGATAAACAAAAAAATATATTTAAAATAAAAGAAAGGTGTTTTACTGATGCAGAGAGATCTGAAACGTTGAGATTTCGTTAAAATTTCTAAATCATATTTTCTGACGATTCCAATGCTTTCTGTTTAAGTAATTCTAATACAAAAAAATGATTGCCTTTGAGATTTAAAAAACTGATACTGAACTACTCTGCTTTTTGTCTCCATTAAAACTAATTCCATTCAAATGAGCTTTGTTTGGAATTTAGTATTTATTTTTTCTACAATGGCACAAAGTCTAATATCTATATATGAGATAATAAGTCAGTTTAGTTAATTAATGAATTCAAAATATTTTATGTAGTTATTACAAATGTTCATCAACTATTCTGTCAAAGCATTTGTCTCTCAGACAATAGGTGAATCCAGAAACAATAGTGAACTTTAAAAAAAAATCAATAATTCGAGACCGTAAAAAGAAAATCTTGCCTTCACAGCAAAGAGTAGGAGACGATTCATTTTTTTTCTTCTTTTTATGATTTTCTGTAGGGCAACGAAAGATGTTCCTCTTCTTGAAACTGGGAAAAACTGTATTTTGCAAGTATGTGTTCTTGGTCAGAAGACATCACACTGAATATTTATAGGTCGTAACGCCGTTCTGTACCTTATCTTCTACATCCATGCCAACATCAACATCAGCTGCATCTCATAGTAGGCTCAGATTGCAGATTATATTACTAATAAATTCTGATTGTATTCTTTTATCTTTTTTGAAGGCATTTTTTTATTTCTTTTTATTTAGATTCTTTGCAGAAGATAATTTTCTTGATTTCTTTATTTCTCTATATAGAAATGAATGCTAGAAGTACTAATAATAAAATCTGTAATAATTAATAATAATATAAGCTGTCATTTAAAATTTAAGAATAATTAAAAAATTTATAATTTTTAGATTATAACTAATTAATTTAGAAAATTTCTATATTAATTTTTTTTAGAAACTCGACATCAAATTTTTAATGCTTCTTTTATCTTGCTCTTTTTATATGCCTCAGCCGTTCATAGAGAAAGTTTCTTATTAAATAAAAGGAAGGAAGAAATGTATTAATTTATGTAACTGGTGTTGGCACCGCTTGTACCTTTTGTATGTAATTTGGAAATCCCCATATAAAAATTTTTAAAAAATCTAATAAATAAAGTCTTTGTTTTTCGAAATGACTTATTTTTTCCGTTTTACTCATAGTGTGACTTAGAACTATTATGATTTAAAATCTCTAAGCGCCGAACAGATATTTTTTGTACTTTTTTTTAAAATTTATCTTACACGATGAGGGTGAAATTATTGTAATCGCTCAGAAATCTGAAATGGAATTTTTGACAAAAATCCATTAAAATTTAAAAAACCATTTCTTACACGATATGCCTGCCTTCCACGTTTTCTGAACCCGATAGTATAGTGATCATATGTCCATTCAAGGAAAGTTTATTAAAAGCACATAATCCTCACAAAAATCTCTCGCAATTAAATTTAAAATAACAATCTTGAATCCCATTATATAAAAAAGAAATTTAGAAAATAGATTCTCTGATAGAATTATTTACAGAATTATTTACAGAATGAAGTCGTTCGAATTAGTAATTCATATATCGAATTATATAAATATTTCCTCGATAAGTATCTCATAATGCTGTTTTTATAATGAATCAAATGCTCATAATTAATTCAAATGCTATTTTTTAATTTTTTATTTATCGTATTTTCTTTAGAATCCGGAATTCTCATCCATGTGTTGAGATAAATAAGAATCACTTGGTATTCCATATTGCCAAATATGTCTTTTTAATAAAAAGGCCTATGAGTAAGAACATTATCAATTCACGTGAATGTTTCATCCTTTTAAAAATTGACTTTATATCCGGATTAGTGCCAATTTCCTGAATGAAATTTTCCCAAATTCATTTATAGTTTCGTATTTTTATTTCAATATAAATTCCATTAAGCATGCAAAATAAATTTTTTGCATTTATTTTCCTTTTGTATTTATATTATCGAATAAACGGATAGTCATTTTAAAAGCTAAAATCATAGCAAGTGGAATTTAAATTAAAATTAAGTTTTATAAAATAAGTCTTTAAATAGCTCTTTGCAAGTGTTGTCAGTTTCATTAATTTTAATTTATAACTCGATATTATATAAAAAAATACAAAAAGTATAGTAAATATTTTCTTGAATTAACTGTACCGCTATTTATATGGAATTAAAACTTAATTTAAGTTAGTTTTAACTTGATGAAATAATCGATTAGCTGATACTCCATTCGGGACATATTAAAATGGGACGCTACGCTGCACTATTCACAAATGTCAATAGTGTACAACTGTCATACTTCAGAAGATGAAAAATCAATTGCAGCGTCATATATTTACAAATATTTAATAAGTCAGATTGAATCTAAATGTTTACAAAACAAAAATAAGACTGTGAGAGTAATCTGAGACGAATGTAATAGAATGAAAATTCTTTTTATTCGACAACGCTTCTCAATTTATTTCCAAGCTCCAAAATTAAATTAGAAGCAAACAACTAACAAGGAACTTTTATTTTTAGTTAAAGATCCTTGTTAGTTGCATTTTCAGCTGGGAAGAAGTCTGATAAAAGGAAAAAAGGAAGGAAAGTAGAGAAAAAAAATCACGAGTCGATAAAACAAACTTTATAAAAATGCTGTTTGTTTTTGAAATTTCGATTGTTTGACCTTTCTGTTTATAAAAAGGCAGATAATAACAAATCATTCTTCTTTAAGAAATAATTCATTCCCCCTTTTTAAAATGTTTGAACGGAACATTTTTACTCGTCTTAATTATTTTACATTCTATCCAGAATTTCTTTATTAATTGTAAAAAAGAAAGTCTCATTTAATTTATCAGGTTTTCAAAAGGCTGCCAAGGGATTTTGTTTTTAATGTTTCCATTGTTGAAGATGTCAGAAAAAATAAATATACAAAATGACTGCATTTTTTGGAATCACATTTTTCTCCTTTATTTAGAGAAAGCCGCACATGAGTTAAACGATGAAAATTGTTCCATTGATGAAGATGGATTTCATGGTAACATTCAGAAAAATAGTTGGTAATAAGTGTAACATTTTACCAAATTTATTTTACATCGTAAATTTTTGAAGAATGATTTCTCATTATATTCTCATAAAATGGATTTCCTATGAAGGTAAACTATTTTTTGATATTTGGTACATGCTTAGCGTGATGTTGTTACATTCCATCCCTCTTGTATCCACGCAAGAATATAATCATTTGAAAATAGTTAATAGAAATCTAATTACCACGATTTCCAAAAATCTGTTAAAATAAAAAATTATTATCAAATTTTCCGAATAAATTTTTATCAGATTCATCATTTCTTTGGTATGAACGATTCATTATATGCTTCTTATTTTGCAAAGTATTTAAAAGTTTTTGAAACGTTGAAAAAATATATTTGACGAAAATATCGAATACATGCTTTCACACAATTTTCTTCTTAAAATTCTTAATTTTTAATTAACAATTTTTTTCATAAAACCGTTTTAAATTTCATTTCAATTTCAGTTTTCGGGGAATTATAATTATATTCACGTTTGTTTGCCATTTCATATCGTTAAATGCTTTTTTTTTCTTTTTTACAAATTTTAGAATTTGGAAAAGTCTTTATATGAAAAATCTATAAATTAAAATCCAATGCATATTCTGTACTCAAATTTGGTGTAATAAATTTTCATTACAATGATAGAATAAGCAACTTATTTGTTTAAAAATATTTTATGGTTGTTTATTTAATGATAATGTGTCCATAATATACGCATTCTGGAAATTCTGCTAGTCATTTTTCTTCGAACACAATAATTGCAAAAGGCTTATAATTAAAAGGATGAAATTGGCTAATTGGTCTTTATAAGAAAATTGTAGAAAGTTTCGGATGGAATTTATTCACAGGAATTTTGTCAATCCGCCCGAATACATGTGGAAAGACGTTAACTAAAATATGCCAAGATCTATGTTACAAATCTGCAATTCGGCTTCCCAGCATAGTTTATTCCATCAATAGAAAGTTTTACAGTAATCTGAATGGGACTAGCGCGTCGGAGGTCCCAGAGCTTGGCGACAAACTTGGCGACCATTTGGCGACTTGGCGACATATTTGGCGACTTTGGCGCCAAAATGGATAATACCCGAAACTTCGAGAATTTTCCCGATCCGTCCAGTAGGAACCGAGATACGCCTCGAACGTTCCTGATTGGTTGAGAGGCTTCTAGTCCCGCCTCCTGAGAACTATAAAAGGGTCCACAGCTGCCAGAGCAGGAAAGTCAAGTCGGAAGCGACGGAGAAGCCAGTAGTCCGAGTTCGAAGGTAGAAGGCAGTAGAAGTTCGAGAGTCGGAGAAGTCTGAAGACGGAGAGGAGGAGTAGTAAGCGACGGAGTCAAGCTAGTGCTGAACTGAGCTGTGCGCTACTGTCTGCAGTAGATTCTGGTTGTATGCTGCTGTGTATGCTGTTGTATGCTACACGTCTCGGGTGAAGGTAATCGTCTTCTGTGTTGTATATAGTTGTCGCTTTTGTGCTGTCCTGTGTGTCTTCGTGTAAATAAACGTCGTTGTTTTTATTCTACTTCTGCCTGCTAATTGAGCGTTCTACACACCATATCACTTCCACTATCCAAACGAACCCCGGTGAAAATTTCGTAACATCTAGATAGAAGCAATTTAATATAGAGTTTTAGCATCAGAAGGAAATATTTTCAACAATTTTGATCCCACTTCTTAAAGAATTTGACCCTTGTTTGTCTGTGCATTTGCGTGCATATTAATATGAAAACTAAAAAAAGCAATGACGCAAGTAAAGGAAATTTGGTATGTTATTTTGTCACTAAGTCTGCTGTTTTGTGACACATTTTGCTTTTATTCTGTCGACAAAAAGTCTTTCAAAATACAGATTTTGTTTTATACACTATGCTACATAGCATCAATTGCTGATGTGCAAGAATATAAAAATAAAATAATAAGCACTTGTGGCATTCACGAGGCTCATCGATTATGCCATTTTTATTTGGGAAGAGAAGAGGAAGGGGAGTTTTAATTAAGAGGAAGTGAGAAAATTTCGGAAATCATCCAAATATTCTTCTTCCGGATATGCTTGAATCTCCATTTATTGAAGATTCGTAATCACACTGGAATGCGAAACAAAAACATAGTTGGACAGAAAGACAGAATTCCTCGGATTGAATTTAGTTCAAAATTTAACAGAAATCCATAATTTTTTCCGAAATCCGTAAACCAAATTCCATCTCTTTTGACTTGAAGTGGTTTTGAGTTATCTTTATCAGAAACAGGCTGACAAAATGAATGCTAAAAGTATGTTTTCGACATTCATAAATATTTGAAACGTGAAATTTTCATTGAAATCTCGAATTCAAATTTTTTGGCAATCCCAATAATTTCTCTATGCCTTCAAAAAAAGGAACATAGAATCAATAAATTTGAGCATTTAAAACTGGAATCTGAATTACTCCACTTTTTAATTTTTTTTTACAAAACTAATTTTATTGAAATGAACTTTCAATTTAGAATTTATTTGTCTCCAAAATTGATACAAAATATTTTATCCAGGTGTTAGATAAAGAGTTTGTTTAGAGTAAGTAAGATAAATAAGATTAAAATATTCCGAATGGGTATTACTAGTACTGTTCATATATTCTTATAATGTATTTGCCTATTAATCAACAGGAGAATCCAGAGACCCAGGTAACTTAAAAAATCAATAATTGTAGACAGAAGGAAAGAAATCTCTATTGCACAGAAGATATGAGAAAATTCGTTGTATTTTCTTCTTTTTGTTCCTTTCTGTAGTGCGACAAAAGATGCGCCTCCTCTTGAAGCTATGAAAAATAGAGTTTTCCGTGTTTTCTGGGTAAACATACATTAACGAATTTCAAGTATTTATCTATCATCCAAATGTCAAGAATTTATCAAAAAAAATCAAAATCGCACAATTTATCTAATAAAGAATTCTATATTCGTGTCGAAGATCGCTATTTCGTAACTATTGTTCGCCAGTGAAAGTAACAAATAAATTGTACCAAGTTCGTTATTACTGGAATATTCTGAAATCTACAGTATGCGTAATATAATTCAAATAAATGTAGTGAAATAAAATTTAATATTTACATAATACTTACAAATTCATTCAGAAAACATTTACACATTTTAAAAGTGTGGTTAAAGTTTTAAAAGTGCATTTATAATTCATACAAAAAGTTTCTAAAGAATAAACATAAGTTAAGTATAGGGATTGCAATACGGACCAAAATTTCAATACCGGTATTCGGTACTTTTTAAATCTGAATACCGGGATACCGGTTTTAATAACGGTATTAGAAATTTTGGAAAAAGAAAGAAAACACAGGTGTTTCTATTTTTTATTTGCCAGTTTTGTTAGAGAGTGTAAATATCACAAAAAATAATTTGCAACTTATAAATTATAACAGTATATAATCAAAAAAATGTAAAGAGACATATTATTTATTTAAATAACAAAAAAAAAGTGTAAATATCACTATTCAGTTTGTGGTATATTACAAATTTTTGAAATGCGATCTAAAAAAAACATAATGCATCAATTGTTCTGTCATTAAGCCTGAAAAGTAATTTTGTGTAAAAATTATCAGCTGTCGAAAACGCTCTTTCGGTATCTACGCTAGTTGGTGGTACTGTTAGCAATGCGCGATATACTTTTTCCAAGTATTTGCCTCTAAATCCCTAATCTTCAAATAAATCGGTTTCTCGTCGGATGGTTTTGGATATAGCTGATTTCTGTATTGTATTTTGGTTAGTTGAATTTTTTATTTTATTTATCGCTAATTCTAATTTTTGTTCAAGAGACAATTCCATTTCACTATCGACAGTAGTGACATCATAATCTTCGATAATTGAACCGAATTCTGAATGTGGATAGGCTTGTGGGAAAAATTTTTTTTAAGAAACTTCACTCTAACTTAATCAGGTTTGAATTGGTTATTTTCTTTTCTTCTTTCCATTTTCATTTTTAAAATCATTACAATTATGTAAAAACCGTAAGACATTTTCTATTTCGGTATTCCTTTCTTCTGTGCGATTTTTCAATGTAATATATAATTCTTCAAGTACTAATGTGTGCTGTTCTTTCAGTGACTGCAACATGAAATTTATTGTTGCATTAGCTGTTAATAAATTAGAATCTCTCCGACGTAATGCCTCAAAAATCAGTTTTATTGGAAGTTGAGCTTATATTATTCTGGATATTAAGTCGAATTCACTATCTGAAAAATTAATTTACGGGTTTAAGTCGATTATTGCTTTTTGGATTGGATTTCTCAGTTTCAAAAACAGTTCCATCATTAGGAGTAAACTGTTCCAACGTGTTTTAGAATCTAATATTAACATTTATTCTGTTTTATTTTCAGTTAGTATATATTTTAGTAATAAATCCTTTTTATAGGGGAACATTTAAATATTTTAACAATTTTTCGAACTTTATAAATTATAGGAAGCAATTCTTGGTAGGTTAATATTTCATCCTCATTATCATTATCTTTTCCAAAAATTACATTGTCATTTTCTTCATTGTCAATATCACCCTCACTCTTACTCTTTTCAAAGTTGGAATCCGAAGTTTCTATATCCACAGTATTTGTATTCTTCTGTTCTTTATATTTTTGGTATAATATATCTATTACTCCTAATTGAATTCCATGAGCATAGCACAATTGCTGATTTTCACCAATCAACTTTCCAACTTTTTTCATAACTGTTGCTCCATCAGTCGTTATGGATACAGTATTTTCTTTCAGGGTTAATCCATGTTTTGCTAATTTAGATTTAAGCAATTAATTAAGAAATTCATTAGCTAATTAATTTCGCCCGTTGGGGAAACATAAAAATAAAAACGTATGTTATTTTGCCATGTTGGCGATCCCTGATCATATAGTAGAGACAATTAAAAAAATTTCTAGTAAATACCGAAAAAACGGTATTTAAACTTGTGAATACCGGTAATACAAAATTGTACAAATGACTCAAAATACCGGTATTCGGTATCTCGGTATACCGGTATTGCAATCCCTAGTTAAGTATTACTAGAATGCAATAACTAAAACAGAAAACGATATTCCGTCCATTCTTTATGAAGCTAACTTTTTTAATAAAAAGTAAGAAGCCAAACGATAATTTATTTGCTCCGTCTGAATGTATTAATTAATTAAAAGTAAGAAATCAAACGACAAATTAGTAGCGCCATTAGACGGTGGCGTCACTTCATAGAAACACCAAACAGATAGTCAGTTTATAAAATTTTTGTTATTGAAAGATGTATCAATACAAACAATGGCATTTTAATTTAAATGCATTTCCTTTGTAACAATTTTTACCTAAAAAAGATGAAGTTACATCTACCTACTTTACATTTATCTTGAGTTTAATGAATTATATGATCAATAATGTTACAAGGTAATTCTATATTATATAAGAAATACGACTTATTTATGTTATTTACTTGTTTAATAAGTTTTCACAACTTTGAATTCTAAGTAATTGGTTGAAGATGTACAAAACTGTAATGAAAAAAAACAAAAAAAAAAATAGGTTTTTTTTAAAACAAAAGAGTGAAGGCTTTAATATTTCTAATTATTTAGATCATATAGGTTTGAAAACATTTAGAAGAAAATGCCATTGATTTATAAATTATATTTCAAATGCTTTTTTCTTTTCAATCTCTACGATTAAAAATTGCTCACATATGGTTTATAGGAGTTTTAGTTTTCACCTACAACATCACTAAAATATTAATTAATTGATTCTGATACAATTAAGATTTTTTTTTGTAAAAAAAGTGTAATTAATTTTAAATATATTTGAAAATGTCATGTGATAAAAAAATGTATTTGTTGTCAGAAAAGAGGAAAAACTCAGTTTATTAGAAATTTGAAAAAAAAAATCTTGGTCTATTTAATTTTAAAAAGGTTGAACAAATTTCAATATTTATTTTAGAAAAAATTTCAATGTGAAAGAAAAATTAACGTCATTTTTTTTACAATCATTTCATTCTGGTATGAAACTGACATTTTTATCACAGTATGAATTTTGATTTCAATAATATTTTTAATACCATGATACCCATAATAGGAACAGAATATGACGGCGAATTAAAGTTTAAAAATATAGTAACTAGCAACAGAATAATCTAACATTCAAATACATTTTGATTTCATTTGAATTTTCAACACATTCGTATTTTAGAAAAGTCACAATTTCATATCAAATAACTTAATTTCGTGTCTAGGGTTTGACGTTTTTTTCAACCCTGTTTAAAAAACCGGTTTTTTAAAGTAAATTTGTCACATTTGAAAACCGGTTTTCCAGAACGTCTGGATATTCCTCCTCTTCAAAAAAAAAAATTAAATTTCATCGGTTGGGACCTATTCGTCTAGCTGCTGAAGGCATAGGGCGTTGAGATGCCAATTTATTAACAAGTGAAGCTATATTTGAATTTCTGTTAAAGGAATTAAAAATTTTAAATACTGAAATAAGTTTGAAATTATTATATGCTGTAGAAGAATGAATTCATGAAAGAAGGCAAGTAGAATTAGCTACTCTTTTGTTGTATTTGCAAAATCCACAAAACATTCCTAGTTCAGCGAAGAAATCCAGTGTACTTTCTTTAGATTCAAAAATCGAAATTATTAAGTTATCTGGAAATATATTTTCTAGAATATTTACAAGTTCTTAGGTGGAAACCGATTCTGATGAAAAGAGGCTACTCATCAGAGTAATTTGGTATGCTTTTTTAAAAGAAGCCATAGAAAAATCATTTCATAAGTTTCTTGAAGACCCTGAAAAGAACTTACAAATCCAAAGACACTGAAAGCTGAATTTTAATTATTTGAGGCAACAAATAAAAGAACAAAAATCTTAGATTTGTTATTTGGTGCCATGAAAACTATAAAACCAAACCCAGCAGCTTGTGAATGAATATTTTTAATTTCAGGCAATATTGTGCCAAAATAAGAACAAGATTTAGCCACCGTTCAGTGGATATTTCAATTTTTTAAAAAACATATTTCTTAAAAGAAATTAAAATTATCGAAAATAGTATAAATATTATTTGAAATTTTTGTTTGAGTTTTCGTTATTTTGCGTGAGTAATATGTATATGAAATCCTTAATTTTTTTTTTATATTTTGACTTTGATATTAATTTTGTTTTTTGTTACTTCATATAAATTAAATAAAATAGTTTTCCCTATTCTATTTTTTGGCAAAAATCGTCTAAAACCGGTTTTTTTTTGGAAATATTAAATTAGAAAGTTTTTGTATCAACTCTAATCATGCCGATTCCTTTTAAATCAAATAAACATACGCAAGCTACAAATTTCAGATAGACATTAATGAGTCTTACAAAGTTTCGTTCTCTGGATATCTATAGCCCTATTTAATGATAAATGCAAATATTTTAAAGATATTAGGATGATCTGAAAAATTATCGTGCAGAAAAAAATTGACATTAGAATTATCCATCCGAGATTGTAATCAATAATCCAGAACATTCAAGGAATTTAAAATCAGACGATTCTTAAATTAATTGTTTACTTTAGCATTGCTATTGATTGCTTTGCTGTTTTAATTCTATTTTAACTGTTTTTAAAAGAATAGGATTCTGAAAATTAATAATATTATATATTTCTATAATATTTCGATTATGTTTGCTTCTGAAATTCACTTCGAATTCACTGAATTTCTTACAATAAATTCGAAATTTTCTTTTCCTTATTTCATCGAAATATAGTAATTAGTAACAATTAAATTTTATCAGATGTAATCAGATATAACAGAACTGCTTTTGTTTTCAGATGGAATTAATATATTTTTTAATTATGTCAATAATGTACATTAACGAAATATAATGAAATTTAAATCAAATACTTGCTCGAATTGGTCTGATGTATACAAATAATTAGAATTAATTTGATCATATAAAAATGTGTTCTGCATTAATTTCAAAGAAATCTGCATTAGAGTTTCAAAAATAAATAAATGAATGAAATACAGGAAAAGTTTTTCCTAGAAGAATAACGACATAGAAGATATTTTTAACTACAATACAAAAACATATTTTGCATCTAATAATTGATAGTTATTTTTCTTCAAATGTTGTTCATGTTAGTTTTATTTTTAAATTATGATTAAATTAAATTTTATGTATAATAAAGATTTATATTTAAATTATGATTCTTGGAATTAAACATTTATGATTCTACAGTTCTTTATCGAAGTCGTTATCGAAAAGAGTTTTGGTATATAAATATTTAATAAGAATTAATGCTCTATTAATTGATATGCTTTGTAATGACTAAAATTAATCAAGAATGTACAAAATGCTTAAATTACAAAAATATAAATTTTAGGAAATGCTATCTTACTTTATGTTACATTTATTCATTATTCCGTTTTAATGTTAAATTAAACAAAATATTTTGCAAAAAATCCCCTTAAAATTTAATTTTAAATTTAATAATTAAAATATTCACTGCAGAGGTATATATCTTTATTTTAATAGAAGGAAAATTCAAGAAGTATTTTGCAAGCAAACCTCATTGAAAAGTTGAAGGGGAACATTCCAATTATGGTACGTAGCTTTGATATCAATAATCAAATTCAAATCAATTTTAGGACTAGAATATTTTAAGAAACACTTGTTTTATCAGGATTATAACATTTATTTTCTTAAAATTTAAAGGGATTATTTCCATGTTAATGTTTTCCTCAAT
Organism: Argiope aurantia; assembly: GCA_026543865.1. Classification (NCBI taxonomy): domain Eukaryota; kingdom Metazoa; phylum Arthropoda; class Arachnida; order Araneae; family Araneidae; genus Argiope; species Argiope aurantia. The sequence goes on along the minus strand of JAPMOR010061142.1, from coordinate 14,358 downwards.
TGATTTACATTGTTTTCTATAACCTACTTATTCATATAAATTAAGAGTAGAGATTGAACTATTTTTTCTATATATCATGATATTACATAAACATAATTGATTATTTCGGCATTATCAATGAACTAATCGCATGTTACCTAATGATGGAAATGAATATAAAAGACCTCAGGTAATTGTCAATGTAAGCCTGTCTAACACTGAGAAATTTTATTTAGTATAAATGGCAACATTTCTGAGTATCTATTTCGAAATAAAGTAATTTATCAACATTTATATCATGCTTATATATATTACTTTACAAGCGCCATTTCAAGGAGCACAGGCACAAATGCATGCACACGCATACACACAACACAGACACATTATTAGTAGTGAAGAATTTTCCATATTATTATGAAACAGGTGATCTTATAGATTTTTACCAATCATTTGTTTTGATAGGTTCAATAATTTATTTAAATGTGGAATCGGTTTTCTCAGTATAGCCTTTTTTTTTTAAATGTGGTGTCCAAAAATGTTTCATTAAAAATTTGTCTGAGTAAATTTTTCTTCAAATTTAATGAAGGTCTTACACATTTTGAGTTATTTTGATTTAATTTTAAGAATTTGTATGTAGGATTCAGTAACGATGAAGAAATATTTCGTAAAAACATAAATTTTAACATATAAACCCTTTTGCTATATTTCAGGCTAGAATTTCGAATTTCATCTCTTTACAAAGAATTTGGAGCGAAGAAATATTGGGAAGAAGCCTACATTTAAACTTTTCTATGATTTAGATTTTATTTTTAAATTTCTCTTTGTAATAAAGAAAGAGAAAAAAAAATTCAAGCATTGTTTACTGGGAACTGTTGAGTCCCGCTTAGAAAAAACAACTTTATTTTATCTTTGTTTGACGATTATGCAAATATTATTCATGCCAAGCCTAGTTCCATGACTTTTGTGGAATACGCTTTTCGTTTCCTACATTAATATACATAAAAAAAATAATAAAAAATTATCTTAAAGCTTCGAATAATCCGAATAGGAATAAAGAAATTTTACAATGCATGTACATCAAGATTATATTTAAAATTCATCAATGAATGCTAATTATAGTTTTGAAAAAATCGACTCGGAAAATATTTAGAGGGTGCACTGATGTGCAGTAAATTTGAGATTTTAAAAGAAGCCTTTTTTATTTTAACTGAGAAATAATCATTAATGGAGCTGATTTTTGAGATTTTATTAATCTAGCAGAACGTGTATTGTATAATGTCACAAGACAACGTACATGAGATGTCCATCATACCCCAAACGATTTACTGACATAAATGAAATATTTTTACATTTCCATTACTTGTATTTATGTAAAATGTGTATTATCTAAAACAGATAAAAATTAATTATTAATTCAAAATTAATGGTGAATAATTTAATAATACTTACTTTTTTCAGGAAAAAAACTTGGAAATGTTGATTTCTTAAAAAAAAACTTTTGTTTCTATTAAGAAATGCGACTGTAATACAAACTACGCAACACTTACCAAATTTGATAATTGTAGGGAAACAGTCTTTCCCCCGCCCCTCACACATTGATCTTTGTTATTAGTAGAAATATCATTGCATTTATTGATATTATCATCTTTAACGTACTAACCTTTGCATTTATTAAATTACTCCAGATGATTTTCCATTGACCAATACAGCACTTTAAGACATTTCTTGAAAGCTCTTACGTCACGTCGATCATTTTTACTTTTTCTGTCTTTTTCAATATTTGCGATATCAATTCTTGTTCAACTTAGCATGAATTTAATTGTCAGAAATATAAAATAGTCATACGGTGACAGGTCAGGTGAATAGAGATGGAGTTTTGCAATAGGATACCGTGCTAGTCCCAAGCAAATTGACATACATAAAATTGCTGAATGAGGTATTGGCTTGGTGTAGAAGTCATGTTTTTTAACAGAATAGTCCATTCTTCACTTTCAGAAGTTAAGACACGCATGTAATGTTACTTGATGGCTGATCGATCTTCAGTGTTAAATCTGTCCTCATATTCTTCTGATATTGGGGGGCTTGAAGAAATTAATCAGACCATGAGTAAAATAAATCTTTTTACGACTCTCCCCTTACAGGGGAGGGATTTAAATTTAAAGGGTTTATTTAAATGGATTAATATTACTTTATTGATCTCCCTACATATATTTCACATGTAAAAATTATTTCATGTAATAAAAGATGCAAAAAAAGGATAGAATTCATTTTGTTGGTTAGAATTCTTAAGCAATTCATTTTCTTTAATTGAGATATTTTTATTATGAACTATTGCTAAGGCCAATATGAAGAGATACACTACTTTCCCACATCTAAGTGATATATTGAAGGGAAGTAGTTTTCTGTAAATGATTTCATAATGCAAATTGTGCTGAAACAATAGTTGTTATGAACTCAAACACGGAAACCTATTGTTACAAACCTGCAATTCGGCTTCCCAGCATAGTTTGTTCCATCAACAGAAAGACTGTTTTAAAGTCCATGGAGTTCGGGTGGCGCGTCGGAGGTCCCAGAGCTTGACGACAAACTTGGCGACCATTTGGCGACTTGCCGACGAATTTGGTGTCTTTGGCGCCAAAATAGATAATACCCGAAATATCGAGAATTTTCCCGATCCGTCCAGTAGGAACTGAGATACGCCTCGAACGTTCCTGATTTGTTGTGAGGCTTCTAGCCCCGCCTCCTGAGACCTATAAAAAGGGCTGCAGCTGCCAGACAGAGTAGTCCGAATCGACGAAGTCGAAGTCAGAGTGGACTGCGTAGTAGTCGCAGTCGGAAGCGACAGAGAGTAGTAGTCGAAATCGACGGTGAAGAACTGGTCTTTCATGGATTAGCAGAGCAGCGACGGAGTCAAGCTAGTGCTGAACTGAGCTGTGCGCTACTGTCTGCAATAGAGTTTTGTTGTGAGTGTTGCTGTTGCTGGTCTCACGGCTGAAGATAATTGTCTTCTCTGTGCTGTATATAGTTGTCGTCTTTGTGCTGCCCTGTGTGTCTTCGTGTAAATAAACGTCGTTGTTTTATTTTCTACTGCCGCCTGCTGATTGAGCTTTCTCCACACCATATAACTTCCACTATTCAAACGAACCCCGGAAAAATTCGTAATAATATGATTTTTCTGTGAATGATGGTGTCATGTATAAGCGTTGTTCCTGTAACGCAGGAAAAATATTAAATGCTAATTCATTCGAATTTCATTTTTGTTTACATATCAAAAAATAAACTGACCGTCTTTATCTCGAGCTCATTATCAATTATTTTAATAGCAATATGTTGAAGTAATCAAAATTCTAAACTGTCAGAAAAAAATGCCAAATGACAGAAATCCGGTTTCTTCCACTTAAAAGATTACGGAACACTGAAAACGATATATGCATCATACAAGTTCACAGACTAAGCAAAAAAGTTTCAGGAACAAGGCATGTATTTGTTATAATTCAGTTTTATGAAAAGATTTGCAAGATTGGCAACCTTTAGCCTCTTCAGTTCGTCATTCCTTCCAGTAGGATATGAACAATGGCTCTTACTTAGTAGTTTGGCAATGAGAAAGCTATGGATTAAAGCCAGATTACTGTGTCTGGAGTTCGGATTACTATTATACAGAATTTGAGGATTGCTCTGTTTCCCATGCTTATTTCGAAACTATATCGTTTGCTCTTATTAAACTAGATATAAACTTCCATCGAAGCAATTTTGGTTTCACGACCATGACTATCAAGAACTTTTCAAAATTCCAAGAATTGACTAAAAATGAATTGATGCGCTTAAAAAATTATTGAGTTAATGAGAATTTAATTTAAAGAATTTGTTCCGAATGTGAGACGAGCAAAAAGTCTTATTTCCTTTGAAATGTTTATAAAATTTATTAAATAAAATAGTTTTTATAGTTTGAATTTGTCTTCTTTAATTTCTTGTTAATTTTAATACTCATTAATTATAATCACAAATTAATTTTATGCTTCAGTAGCATTTCTTTAAAGAAAAGTTACAAATAAAAAAATAACTGTTTTTTTTAATTTATAGATAAGTGATTTTTAGTCTCTAATTCACTGTTAAAAATCTCTCTAGCAATTTTGAAAAATTTTCAAAAATAAAGGAAATTTCAAATACAATTATTTATTTAGAAGACCGATAAATTCTATTTTTCAAATATTTTTTTTAACTTTCACTCTCTTTTTGTAATTTCTACAAAATTAAATAATTTTTATAACTTGAATTTTTTTGTCTTCAAATTTTTAATATTTATTAATTATAAATTATATTATTTCCACGGTAAACTACTAATTAGATTTATACTTTAGCAGCATGCATTTAAAGAAGTGTTAGAAATAAAAACTTACTGAAAACCATTTGACTTCGGATTATTCACCCTTAAACGTCTGTCTAGTAATTTTGAAAATATTTCCAAAATTAATGAAACATCTTATATACTTTTATTTATTCAGAATATTGAAAATCTGTATTTTCAGTAATTTTCATTTTTTATCCTAAAATTAAAAATAAATTAAATTTTAGGAAACTGAAATTTCAAAAAAAATGAACTGATCGACTAAAAATCTAGCATTCATCTATAACTATCTATACTTATAATAAAGCTCAATGTGTGTGTGTGTGTGTGTGTGTTGGCGCTCTACAGGCCAGACCATTCAACCTAGAGCTACCAAATTTGGCACGTGTATAATTTGCAGGCCGAGAATGTGAACCTCGGGGTTGTTTTTTCGAATTTTTAATTAGAGTTTTATTTATTTAAAAATTTAGCGAAATTTTGGCGAGTTTCAGCTATAACTTCAGAAAATATTATCGCACAAAAAAGATTTTTAAATCAAGTTAAAGATCAAAAATTTATCTTTTAAATGATATCAATATTTTAGCCTTAAAATTAAGTTTCTGTTTTTAATTAATTTTTAAATAAATATTTTAACTATATTTTTCAACAATATTTTTCTCACAAAATAAAAATAAAATTTAAGCTGCACGAGCACATTTCGCATTCATGGGGGAAAGTGAACTTTTTTCAAAGTGTTGCCATCACATTGATTAAAGCTCCTATTAAAAATAAATTAAAGCTTTTTGGAAAAGAAATCTGCTAAAATATAATTTTCAGCACGTGTCTGTAAGAAATGAAACAAATATGAAATAATATTTTTTCTAAAAAATAAATTGAAGAAAAATTATTTTATGATCTTTACACTTAATCCAATCAATCAGTTATATTTTAAGGCAAGTTTTGTTTAATATGAACAGGATATCCATTCAAATCATGGCCATACAGATAATGTGTAAAACTTGCTAATATGTAAACCTAAATAAATGCTCTAATAAATAAAGAATTTTTGATTTTACATAAAGCTTCTGCTGTGGAAATCACATCTAAGAAAATGTTCTTGAAACACTAATATTTTAAATAAAAAGAGTTAATTTCCAATCAACTAAATCAATCACTTAAACTGACTGATTTATGAAAATTTGAATATCACTATTCAATAAAAAAAGGATAATTTTAGATTTCCCATCGATCGCTTCAAAGAAAATACGCCAATCAGCGCGCAAGTTTTTCAAGATTAATTTTCTTAAGATTATGAAAATGGTGAGTTCTTCTAAATTTTTAACATTGAAAACTTCATAAATAAGTCTTAGTTGATATAGTTATAATAAAGTTCAATGTGTGTTTGTTTGTGTGTGTGTTGACACTCTACAGGCCAGACCATCCAACTTACAGCTACCAAATGTGGCACGTGTATACCTTGGAGGGCGGGAATGTGCACCTGGGGGTTATTTTTTCGAATTTTTAATTAGAACTTTATTTATTTAAAAATTAATCGAAATTTTGGCGTGTTTCTGCTATAACTTCTGAAAATATTGCAGAACAAAAAGGATTTTTACATCATGTTAAAAATCAAAAATTTATCTTTTAAATGATACCAATGTTTTAACCTTAAAATTAAGTTTCTATATTTAATGAATTTTTAAATAAATATTTTAACTATATTTTTCAACAATTTTTTTCGTACAAAATAAAAATAAAATTTTAGCTGCACGAGCACGTTTCGCATTCATGGAAAAAAAATTACCTTTTTTCAAAGTATTGCCATCACATTGATTAAAGCTCCTATTAAAAATAAATTAAAGCTTTTTGGAAATGAAATCTGCAAAAATATAATTTCCGGCACGTGTCTTTAGGAAATGAAACAATTATGAAATATTATTTTTTCTAGAAAATAAATTGAAGAAAAATTATTTTATGATCTTTTACACTCTCCATATTATTAATCTAATAAATCAGTTTTTAAGGCAAATTTTGTTTAATATGAACCGGATATCCATTCAAATCATGGCCATACAGCTAATTTGTAAACCTTTAGTAAGACACAAATATGTTAATATGGTCTAAATGGAAAATGATTATATTTTATGTCACTTGATTCTATAAATGCTCTAATAAATAACGAATTTTTGATTTTACATAAAGCTTCTGCTATGGAAATCACGATTTACAAAATGTTCTTGAAACACTAATATTTTAAATAAAAAGAGTTAATTTCCAATCAACTAAATCAATCACTGAAACTGACTGATTAATGAAAATTTGAATATCACTATTCAATAAAAAAAGGATAATTTTAGATTTTCCATCGATCGTTCCAAAGAAAATACGCCAATCAGCGCTCAGGTTTCTCAAGATAAATTGGACTAAGATTATGAAAATGTTGAGTTTTTCTAAATTTTTAACATTCAAAACTTCAAAAATAAGTCTTAGTTGATCGTGGAAAATAGAAATATTCATTCATTTATTTAAAATTTGGTGTGTCCAGAATATTTCTCAGAATTTGATACCTTACTTCATTAAATTTAGACTTCAAATGTTTGAAATATATTTATAGGCCGGAACAAAATATTATTATTGATTTCATTTCAATCCCTTTTGAAAGCAAAACTAAAAACTGAATTTTATGCAGAATCTGAGAAATTTTTGTTGAATTATTCTTTGAGATATTACATAAATTATGAAAAATATTTTGTAGTTCACATAAGACTTAAATACCTAGCGATTCTGTTTGCAATACCTATATTCAATAATAATAATAATAAATAAATAAATAACGATAAAAATGATAAATAAAATAAAACGCTTTGTTTTATTAAAAAATATATTTATATTAATTGGAATTTCATCATTTCCACTTTAAATTAAAGGTGAAGTTTTACCGGAAATGACCACAAATTGGCAAAATATATATAGTAAATTGAACTAAACGATCTAAACAACAGTATAAGTTTGGTATGATTATCTAAATTTGAAGATTAAAAATGTTTTGGTTGAGAATCTATTAAGAGACCAGTTACTTAAAATATTTAATTGAAAATTGTAGAGAGCAGTAATACTGGCCTACTGGCTGGTCGCCAAAGGCGACTAGTAAATAATAAAAAAAAGGATGAAAAACATGTTTTATTCGTGGAAAAAGAAAACGCAAATTGTTTGCTAGAAAGAAAAATATGACTTTATTTTAACTTTTATGTAATTTTACACCCCAGAGACTCGACTGAATATTTCAGTATACAAAAAATTTGCTGAAAGACAATTATTGTAGTATTTTAAATATTCCTCCTAGCTGCATGCTACGCCAAATCGATTTTCTTCAAGTAGAGTATTCAGAGCCTAAGGATTTTAAGGAAAATATCTTCCTTTATATATATAAAATTTGAAAAATATCAAATATTACTAAAGTGATGCGCTTCTGAATTATAAAAGAAAGGATGTTTTCCTGATTTGCTGATTGCTTCCATGAAAATGAAAGAAAAATGTTGACACTGAATCCATGAATGACAAAATTTAGATTGTATTGAGTTTCTTCACAGTGACTTGCACTTGATAAATGAAAACGTTTTGATATCTGATATTAGAAGCTAAAGAACTTCTTATTTTCTCCGTCTTTCGTTTTTCACAAAATTATATTGGATCTGCTCCTTCCCCTTCTGCATAATAGCTGAGACGCTTTTCTCCTTATTTTATATATGATGCATGTACTTTTGAATATCAGCTTTAATTTCACATAATTTTTTTTTCGGAAATAAGATTATCCAACTGTGTGATTATTTGTTCTGTAACTTCTAAATAATAATCAGTAATTAAGACGTTTGTTTTTTATTTGTTTTATTATTTTCCTAAGAAATTTTTGTTGCCGAACAGAGTGGCTTTTCGGACTTTTGTAATACCAGTTTCATTTCATTTTATATCTAGAGCCTTTTGTTAACCGAGTTAGTTACTTAAATTATATTAATTACTCGTTTTCAACAACGTGAGAACTATTTTGGGAATTCCAAACATAAATACCAATCTATAAGCTTATGTGTATATTATATAAGACAATTAAAACGATCGGGCTTCAAAATTTCAATGATTGGTGAGATTATAAAGATGATACCTGAGTTGAAATCTCACTCCAAACTTCAAAACCGCACCAGCGTTTTGACGTTTGGTTCTAGATAGATTTAATGCTTATTTGTTTTCAAACCAGTGGATGGAAACAAATTTTCCGCAATCTGAAATTTTCCAGAGGCTTAGAATTAAGCGCCAAGCCACTTTGGAAATTACACGAATACAGAGAAACGCAAAAATAAAAAAATAAAAAAATTCTGGTAATTAATATACATATGTAATGATATTTTAAACTCTTAATTTAAACCAAATTAATCTCCAAATCTTTATCTTAATTTTGCCTATAGTAATTTCATTCTCGTTCAAAATAATGTAAAAAGCCGATTAACCCATTTTTTTCCCTAACTTTCAATCTGTACGAATATTTAAAAAAAATGATTAAACAATAAAATTTTAAAAAATTACTAAATTTTTACTAGAATATTAGTTTTTTCTGCTAAATATTTAGCTTAGTTATTTCAAAAGGGATCGTTTTAATTTTGATACTCAGCCTTGATATGAAAGTCAATTAAAATCCAATTCTAGGCTTACAATTTTTTTAACAAAAATTTGGAACACCAACATTAACATTTATTTTAGTAAAACTCAAAAAGATTATTTCCGTATTAATGTTTTTCTCATTCCGTATTAATGTTTCCTCATTTACAACCTGCTTATTCATACAGATTAAAAATGAAGATTAAACAATATTTTTCTGTATATAGTAATATCACAAAAGCATTATTGAATAACCATTGTCAATGATCCAGTGGCCTGATAGTTGAAGTTGGAAATGTGTAAGAATATTTCAGACATTTCCTTCTGTAAATCTGTCCTAGTGCTGACAAAATTTATTCAGTGCAAATGGCAACAGTTTTAAGTATGTATTGCGAACACACACTATTAATAGTGATGAATTCCTCAAATTATTTTGTATCTGCTAGATCCTATCGATTTTTACCCTTCCTTTATTGTTGATAGGTTCAAATATTTATTCTATTATGGGGTCGGTTTTCTCAGTATAACCCTTGATTTCAAAAAATGTGCATATGAAAATGACTTCATTCAAAATTTGTCTGAGTATTTTTTTTTTCAAATTTATAGAAAGTCTTCTGCCTTTTGAAGTATTAATTTTATGAATTTATGATTCACAAACGATGAAGAAATATGTATCATAAAAACTTAAATTTAAGCATATTATCATTCTACTGTATTTTAGGCTAGATTTAAAATGTCTTTCTTTTAAAAGCCTTTCGGGCGAGGAAATATTGAAAAGAACCAAAATTTAAACTTTACTTTGACTTAAATTTTATATTTTAAGTTTTCTTTACAATACTAAAAAGAGAAAAATGTATGCATTGTTTACTAAAAACGTTGAGTCCAGGTTAGAAAAAGTAACTTTTATTATGCAAATATTAATATTTGCGATTATGCAAATATTATTTATGCCAAGCCAAATTTTGAAAAAATCAAAGCGCGTGACTTTTGTTGAATATGTTTCTTATTTCCTATGCTAATATGCATAATTTTTTTTTTAAATCTTAAGATTTCGAATAATCCGAATGGGGATAATGAAATTTAGCACAGCATGCACATCAAGATTATATTTAAAATTCACCGCTGAATATTCATTAGAATTTGGGATAAAGTGACTCGAAAATATCGAGAAGATGCACTGATGTGTAGGAAATTGCAGTTTTGTTTAAGTATTTTTTCATTTTAACTGAAAAATCTTCATTTATTGAGTTGAGTTTTTGATCTTTTATTAATACAAAAGAACGTGCCGTGTATAATGTCACACGAGAATTACAAGAGGGGTCAGCACACCCCAAACAATCTATTGACATGGAAATGAAATATTTTTATATTTTGTGGTAGTGAAAATATTTTTTATCTGAAGTAGTTTAAAAATAATAATGAAATATGAATTAATAAAATATAATTTAAATAATACATTTTTTAAAATCTAAATTATTTGATTCGTTAACATTTTTGCGAAATTTTTGTTTCCTTTTAATAAATGCGATTATAATCCAAATCATGATAGTAATCCTTAATAATTATTATAATTTAAATAAGCTACAAAAATAACGAAGGACCTGCCAAGAATCTATTTAAAAACTGTGCATCTGTAAAAATTGTATATTAAAAACACAGGAAATTGCTTCATGGAGTTTTCTGTAAAATTGGCAGAGATATTTAAGATTAAAATTATGATCTTTCTGTGTGGCTTGGAAAAGAGATCGTTCTAAAAAATGAAACTCTATTGTCTTGTATTATTGTAAAGTTTTTCAGAGGTAAGAAATGAAATTTAAGCAACGAAGGAAGTAGGCATAAATAATAATTTTAAAATAAATCTGAATACGCACTCAGGATAGAAGAGGACCTGAGACTACATTTTTGTTTAACTTTAAATTCCTGACACTACGATAAAATTTGAATTAAAAGGACTTAAAGACTTTACCGATCAACTTGCAGTCTCCTGTAAATATGCAAAAAAAATATTTTGTGCAGAATAATAATTGTAAAATAAACTATAGAGTCCTTCATTTTGTTAGTTGGAAATCTTACGGAATACATTTTCTTGAATTGAAATTTTTTTTAATTATGAGCATTTCTAATACAAAATAAGAGGGTTTTAAGACTCATTACGTTTCTTTTCTGCATCGAAGTGAAAGATAGAAGGTTGTAGTTTCATGTAAGTATTTTAATCATTTGAATTGCACTGCATAAATAGACGATATGAGCTGAAAAACGAAAGGTTTTCTGTGAATAATCCTGTTATGCATAAAATTGCTCTTGTAGTAATATTGGACAATTTTTTAAAAACCAATTCATTAAAATTTCATTTGAATTCATTTTTTAAAAAAAACTAAATAAACCATCTTCATTGCATTGATCTCGAGCTCATTATGAAGTATTTTAATAGAAATATATCGAAATAATCAAAATTTTAAATTGTCCTGAAAAACTCCAAATGAGAAAAACCCAGTTTCTTCCATTTCTTAAAATATGAAATACTGAAACCGTTATATCTATTTTATAAATCCATAGTCTATGCAAAGGAATTTCAGTGACAAGGCATTCGCTTTTTATAATTCACTTTTCTGAAAAGATTTACAAGAATTACGAATCTTCAATCTCTTTATTTCAAGCAAGATATGAACAAAGGCTCAAACTCAGTTTGGCAGCGAGAATGCAATGGAATAAAACCAGATTACCGCGTCTGGAGTTCGGATTACTGTAATACAGAATTTGAGGATTGTTCTTTGGGTTAATCTGTGTGAAACTCCACAAAAGATGTTTATAATCTTGATTCTAAAGTTCTTCAAGACAATTTCAAAACTTTACTTTTAGCTTGAATTTATTGAACTAGATATAAATTTCTACCGAAGCAATTTCGGTTTTACGAACTATGTACTGAGAAGTTTTCATTACTATATGAAAACTTTCCTGTATTCCAAGAATTAATAAAAAAGAAATTGTTGAAATTACATAATTATTGAGTTAATGATAGTTCAATTTAAAAGGGTTGCTCCAAATTGTTGAGACTTAAAAAAAACCTGATATCCTTTGATTTATCTATACTTATAAATAAAGCTCAATGTGTGTGTGTGTGTTGGCGCTCTACAGGCCAGGTCATTTGACCTACAGCTACCAAATTTGGTACATGTACCAAAGTCGTAGTAGTACCAAAGTCGGGAATGTGTACTTGGGGTCCCTTTTTTTGAATTTTGAATTAGAATTGTAATTATTAATTAAAAACTAACTTTCCCACCAAAAAAGTCTTCCATTTTTCCCACCGCCAAATGAGTAAGGCTTCAGTTTTTTTTTCTTCCCAACAGTAATGAGGCTAGGGTTAACATTTTTTGGCCGATTATTTCCAACATTTTTGTTTATTAAACATTGTTATTTAATACATCTTTCAGATTCATTCTGAAGTACTTTTGAATTAAAATAACACAGAATACAGGAAATAAAAAATTTCTAATCTGAATAGCGTTACCCCAACTGGCGTAGAAAATTTCACGCACTTACGTTACCGTAACTGGTACCGTTGAAAATTCACGCATGAGCATTGTGTTCTGATTGTTGACATGACAACCATTTTCAACAGATGATTAAAATTATTTTTAGGATAGTTGCATGATTTTGTAATTAAATTGTATTCATGTTAGTTACATATTTTTTGTATGTACTTATAATTTTAAGCACATCGTTTTTAAGTAGTTGTTTTTAACCTGTTTTCAATGATTTAAATTATTTTTAGGTTATTTGCATGTTTTTGTAATTAAATTGAATTTATGTTCGTTATATATATTTTTTTTTGTATATGCTTATAGTTTTAAGTACATTGTTTTTTAAGTAGTTTTTTTAAACCTGTTTTCGACCGATTATTTTAAACGATTCATTTTATTTTCTCAGTGTTTGATGCATTTAAAATTAAACATGTTTAATTAATCGATTTGTTCAGGATGAATCTGAGAAAAATTTGTTGACAAATTGTTGAGATATTGCATAAATTAAGAAAGATATTCTTTAGTGCCCATAAAGTGTAAACGCTCAGTGTCTCTGTTATCAGTAATCATGCTATAAAAAATGCTTTGTTTCAGTAAAAAATATTATTATATTAATTGCAGTTTAATCATTTCCACTTTAATTTAAAGTATAAATTCTACGAGAGGTAACAGAAAATTAGAGAGATACATATTACGTTATGACTGAAGGCCTTTATAATATTATAAGTGAATTATATGACTATCAAAATTTGAAGTTTTAATATATTTTGATGAAGAATCTATTAAAGCTCGAATTGTGTAAAATATTTAATTATTAAAATTTAAACGAACATTAAGATTGACGAAACGGCTGTTCGCCAAAGGCGGCTAGTCTTATAATAAAATTCACAATATAAATTAATTTTTATAATTTGAATTTATCTGCATTTTATTTGTTAAAAATTTTAATCCTCATTAATTATAAGCTATATTACATTTACGGTAAGCAATTTATTAATTTTATGGCTTAGCAGCATTTTATTAAAGCAGTGTTACAGCAGAGATAACTAAAAAGTTTGTAATTTAGGAGATAAGCGATTTCAGTCAATAATGCAGATTTAAAAAATTCCCTAGTAAATTTGAACATATCTCAAATATTAAAGACATTTTAAATATAATTTTTTATTTAGATTGCTGAAAATTGGCCTTTTTCAAATATTTTCATAAATTTCATCTTTGAATTAAAAAATAAATTAAATTAAAAAATTCAATCTCAAACCGAAATATCTATTAAATAATGAACATAAAATATTCTATTTTTTGAATAGAAGTTTACGGCTCAAAAACAGTCATACATGGTTATTAAAAAAAAAGGAAAGAAAATATTTCATTCATGGAAAAAAGGAAATCTTTTATTCGGAAGAAAAATATGACTTTATTATAACATTAATGCATCTTTATTAAGAATAATTTAAACATCACGGAAACAACTGAATATTTTAGTTCGCTAAATCTTTTCTGATAGACATTTATTGTAGTATTTTAAATATTATTCTAATTTGCATGCTGCGCCAAATGCGATTTTCTTCAAGCGGCGTAATCAGATCCTTAAGATATTTTTTTAATTATCTTTCTTTATATACATATAAAAGCTGAAAGATATCACTCTTATATTACTAAAGTTGTGAGTTTCCGAATATTATAAAAAAGATGATATTTCCTTGAGTTACTTCAACTCAAGGAAAGTTACTTCAACGAAAAGGAAAGACAAATCCAACGAAATCCACGAATGACACAATTGAGATTGTATTGAGTTACTTCACGGTGAATTGAACTTGATAAATGAAAACTTTTTGATATCTGACGTTAGAAGCTAAAGAAATTCTGATTACTTTAGCCTTCCTTTAT
>JAPMOR010061132.1:0-12181 GCA_026543865.1 Argiope aurantia | reverse complement strand
AAAATAAAACCTATACAGAAACCCCAGCCTCAACAACTGGACCGATTTCACAATTTATTTTACCGCCTTGCAAGTGTAGCGAATAGTAGTCAGGTCTTTCAACTTAACCAAATCAGTGTAATTTTTTAAAAAAATACAAATTATATTATTTTTTCTTTTAATCTAAGTGAATGCCGAATGTGGACGATTTTCTTTAAAAAATTGAACTTGTAAGGCCTTTTTGGGCTCAGTTTCGAATTCGATACCCCCATATTGCTAAAAAGGTTTTTTAAAATATATTTTATTTATTAAAATTTGACTCGTGAATGGAAGGACACCCTGTATTTGTTGAAATATAGTTATCTAGTAATCTAGTAATTCAGGAAAATAAAAACCTGGAAGGCAATGAAAATCTCCCCAAATTAGCTGAGAGAAAAAAGAGTAGCAAATGACTTAGTAATACGTCCGTTATACCAATCCATGTAGAAGAGGATAAAATTTGATCATAAAATTTCGTTAACATCCGTAATAAAAGAATTGTGTAACCTCATTGGCCAGTAAAAGAAATATTGTAATGTCTAAAATGTATATGGCTTAAATGAACGAACGATTCATTAGCTATCGCATCAAAATGTTTCAGTCTACGATTTTGTTTAATAATTATGGTTGAAGCCAGGGAATCGAATTAAGTGATCTCGTGTACGGTTAGCTATGGTGAGAAAAAGTAACAGTCGTGGAAAAATGGGTACTATGATCGGTCAGAGCTAGGAAATGGAAAAATGGGTACTATGATCGGTCAGAGCTAGGAAAATGTACATCACCGTAAAAATGAGGTAATACGGTGGGGAGTAAATAGTATAACAGCAATAAAAAAAATTCTAATAAAGAATTTAGACAAATATAGATACGTTCATGACATACACACACGCACATTCTACTCGGAAATTAGTTGTATAACTATTAAAATAGATGGCGCGCAGAAAACATTGAAAAAGTCTCGGTTAAAAAAAAAGCGAATGTAACAAAAAAATGGAAACAATTGAAGGATAGTAAATCATTCACATTACATGGAAAAACAAAAATTATAGAATTTCCTTAACAGAAGACAATCATTTAACTTTGCACTTCTTTTAAACAATTCGCGTCATATCAAGTGGCCGTTACAAAGCAAAGGGTTAACAGTTGTAAATGAATGTAAATACATTTGTAATAGAATCTCTTTTAAAAAATATACACTGCAAATGCGAATATTTTAATGCAGTTCCTTAACTGCACATGAGTAAGTATGAGGAAATTCTCCCTCTAATCAGTGTCACCATCCTACCTGTGTCTCTCCACCGTTCTTCTCGTTTCGTTGGAGGGACTCCCTCGACGCGACATTCTTCGGAAAAGGACACGACGATGGCGCATTGTTGGTCAAGCAAAGATGAGTCTTTTTGCTACTCGCTTTACCGGATGGGAGGAGATGTAAATTTGGTATTTCACAAAGATGGGAAAATTTTAAAGGCGTATATTTACAGTGACGGTGAACTACAGTCCTAGATCAGAATTTTAACTAGAGAATGGCGATATAAATGTTCCCATTCCTTAAGATCCGTAGTCGAAGGATTAAATCAATTTTAACTCAATATCTGCCGGCGATGATAACTGCATTCCAGGTTAGACAATCATAAGCGAAATTTCGAAAGTCGTGCGTTCTGCGAACCTTTGTATAACTTTTATAATTTTTTTTATAAATTTTACCATAATCTAATACTTTTGTATAAATTTTACCAAAATCGGATTTTCATACGCAATCGTGAAAATGGGAAAAACTATGGAATGGGAGATAATTGTATTAAATATTTCAAAGGATTTCAATAAATTCAGTTTCCTGATGAAAGAAATGACATGTTAAAGTGTCATTTCTTTATTACTATTTTATTTTACAAGTTCTTCTGTTCCTTGTTTAAAAAGAGTATTTTATCTAAAATGTTTTTAATTCAAAATAACCCTGATTTACGGCATGGCTCAAGTTCTTTGGCAGATCTTCTTTAAAAACATTTATGCTTTTTTCCCTTCAAATGAAAGTGGTAAATTGAATTAAAATTTGTTGAGAATGAAACGCAAAAAAAGTTTCTTATACATTTTATAACAAATATTAAATTATAAAAATTTTGTTAAAATTGTTATACAAAAAAAGAGTATTTTCTTTAATATAATTAAAAAACTAGAGGTGAATAGTTTAAAAGAGACAAGCTATATTTTTTCCAATGCAACTGCGAATCTTTTTTAAAGTTATTACCAACGTTTAACGTTTCAAATTCATTTTAAGGTTAAACAGTGAATATAATTGCATAGAGTAAAGCCATGTGCGACTGATACAATCAAATATGGAATTACATTTCATTGCTGTATTCGTCAGAGAAGTTTTTGCTTGCATGGCTTCTATTGTTATCAGTATCTTCGAAATGCAACTTGCATTTGGAAATTTACCTATTTGGAGAAATCTCTACATAAAATTGATTTTTGAAAGAAAAATAGTAACTTTTAAAAATTTATTAGTTGAAAATATGGTGTCTTTTTTTTTTCCTCAATGTCAAAGAGCAAATTTTAATAAAAGCGGGACCATGCCTTAGAAAGAAATCAGGAAATCGGCTCTCAATCCTGTGAATATTACGAAATCTCGCATGAATGAGAAATCATCGATAAACTGGAAGTGAATCGCGTGACAAGTGCACCTGTAACCACAGCGCAGCTGAAATTTCTTTTATTCCTCCCCACCTTTCGAAATAAAATATTTTCTATTTTATTACAGCATGCTCAATCTATTGAAAACTATGTTAAGTCTCCGGTTCTAAGAGCTACATATGTTAAAATATGTAAAGTTAATTTATCATTCATTTCAGGCCAAATTTCAGCTTGGTGTGCAATTCTTTCTGAAAAACTGAAACACACCACAAAGTTGTAAAGCTGAATGGCAGTTTTAATGATAAAATTATATGGTTTATTTTTCGACAGTATTTATTATTATTACCTTTTGTCTAATACGATTTGTACATGCCTTGTACGATTGCGCACTATTTTCGTGGAATGCAGAAATGAAAGCATAACAAAATTCTATCTTTTTTTTGTAGTTGGAAGTTATTGAGTTAAATTTGAATTTTTCGTATACATGGTTGATTAAAATGGTATAATCATATATTGTTCACTAATAAAAACTTAAATTGTCCTCTTTTTGGTTGAAAGCATATTCTACATAGTTTTGATTCAAAAATTAAAGGCACCCATTCCGAAGATTATATTGCAAACTAAAGGTACATATAAACATTTGATACTTCAACGAAAATTAAATTCGCCTGCAATTCACTGTTATGGCTATGTCTTGCCTCCAACTCACGCAGATAAGCGAGTCCACAAAATCATTTTGTCCCAGGAGAGCGGTACATTTTGCAAACAGTTTAGCAACAAAAATTAAATGCTACTCGATTTTTTACCTATTGGAACCTTTGCATTTTCCTTCGATTATTCTACGAATTAAATAGGACTAAATTTGAAATGAATTCAAATGTCTATAGATGTATGTTTCGTTTAGAATACATGAAAATCACTAACTCAAGTGTGTTTTTTTTTGATATTTAGAAATTAAAATGATAAACAGTTTATTTTAGTTATTAAAGTTCAGTTTATCGAATCGGCCCTTGCTGCGTAAACTGCTCAAGACATACCCATTTAATCCATCCAGCTCAAATCTGGCACACAACAGATGTAGCAACTGTTAAATTGGTGGAGTTCGTGTGAATGTAGAATCAAAACGAGCGCTTTTGTAATTTGTGAAAATACCTGGCTCATTGTATGCGAAATTTTAAACATTTAAGACCATATAATTCTGTCTGAATCCGTCTCGAAACACTTAATATTAAAGTGAGCTTAAATGACTCCTGGTATTTTTTTATAGAGAAAGAGAGTTGGCAAATTAAGACTTCAATAAAATGCAGTTTTCATTATGAAAATGAGAGAAATGAGTGAGCATCAACGAGGCTCTGTTAAAATAATTAGTAATAATTTTAAAATTATATAAACAATATTTAATACTTTGATAAAGTTTTGACCAAGGGCCTCTGGAATTGCCTATAAATGGAATAGGTCGAATTGTATGTTAAAAAGAATTTTGGCCCTACTGTTCTTGTAGAATTTAAGACGTCTTAATATTTATTTGAATCAGTAATGAAAGTTGTGTTCTGATCATGACTGTAGTTCACATATACTGCTTGCTTTAGTGGTTTGACTTTGTTTCGCACACTGATGAATTTCGTTCGCCAAAAGTTCTTAATTCCTCGCATTTATTTGCTGCTCTGATAAATGAGGCTCGGAGTTGTGAACTGTTCCAGAAATTTTAGACCGAGAAATCTTTGGAGTTTTGGAGGAATTTTGTCAATTTTATAGAAGTTTGGATATTTTCTAAAATATTTTGGAAGGTGAAGGTTTTTGTCTTTGAAAATGAAACATATAGGGCAAAAAAAAAAAAAATACATAAAATATCCATAATTAACTCTCTTTTTTCACATTTCCAATGTAAAAGGAGTACTGATTTTTTTTTTGTAAAAAAAAAAAGAAAACGGGTAAGAAAGTCATCTTCGATCTTGTTTTAAAAATGTTTCATATTTTTCTACTATCCAATCAAGATCTAATTGTACCCTTTTCATCTAATAGACAATTAGAAGCCCTGACAAAATTTAACGGATTAAGATAGAAACAAAAACTATGTGGTAAATTATTGTAAAAAAATTAGGAAAGACGAAATCGAGTATCAACAATAAATGCAGCTTTGACGTTGGCAAATGATCGACAATAATTGGTATAACTGTTTAAAATGGCTTTGATATTATAACATCCAAGAAAATTTCTAGAAAAATATCTATTTTCTATGCTACTGTATTCCTGAACATCTATAGAGAATATTTCCTAAGATTCTGTATTTTTGCACATTTATCGAAAATATTTATTGCCAATGTTTTTCGTAGAAGGTCGATGTCATATATTTAAAAAGGACGGTAGAAATAAGGGATTGTAGAAGTCCACGCTACATTGAAATACTTGCACGACGAGTTGAAAACAGGAGAATTATTTCGGATCACTTAATCTGTTTCAATAATTCAATTTACATTAATGATATGGTAAAACTTCTAATGTATTTTTTCAGATGATTTGTAGATTTGTTTTGATTTGATAAAATACGAAATTTAGAAGCTCAATAGGGAAATGCATTTTCTTTTGTGAACCAGCAATTTAGCTATTTCCGAACCACCAACATGGGAGGAGCGAATAGATGTTTCGCCATTATTTAATAAAGCCTATAGAATTTATTCTCAATCTGATGGGTTTGACAGTCAAAATTATTTTATTCAAAATGTGAAATATTTTAAAACGAACCGTAGAATGTGTAGAAATTAAACAAATTTTATCTGTACTACATCCAATCAGTATCGAATAGTCAATCATGCTTTACCTTTCAGGTGTTTTGTTTACATGCTTTACCTAAAATCTCTTGTTTTTGATTATATTTACTTTTTGGGTTTTTTTTTCTTTTGCCATTTTATTTATTTATCGGAGTCTTACTAAGCTGGCCGTTTCGATAGCGATGGATTTCAAGGATAACTAATCTTTTCTAAGTTTTTTGCATACTGATATCGATAGATTATCATTTTACATGTGTACATTACTATGGCGCATCGTCATTCGTAAATGGTTTTATTGACTATCGCTTGCTTTTATTTACTTGTTATTGTTCCATTTGCTGTTAATTGCATTTCAAAAAGTATAATCTTGAGCTCAAAAGTAGTTTTTCTATTTTACCTTTAATCGAAGAACTACACTGTCTAGATTTGTTTATTGTTCTTAAATATGTCTCTTAAAAAATGGGAAAATGTTATTAAAAAATGTCTTTACAGAATAAATATCTATATCTAAAATGCTAATGTACACGACATAAAAATTGCTTTTATTACTTTTTGTCCCCTGGCAATAATGAAACATAAACAAATGACTTGGCATTCTGCAGCCTAATCTCAAATAGTTATGAAAGCTGAATGCAAAATGTTAGGAGAAATTATTTGGACAAGGTCCGCCATATGCTCAAAAAGTTCCATTTCATTAAAAGAAAGATACAACAGTAAACAAACAGGTGTCAAACAAAGATTCATCGAGCGCGAAAAGAGGAGTAACTATCGGCAAATGGTTAATAGCTATGATTTAAGAAAGATATGGTGATCGATTTTCATCTCACAAAAATTGTCTTGACTCTCAAAAAATTTTCTTGATATTCATTTTTTTCCGATTATGATTTCTTTATTTTGACACTTTAAATTTACTACGCTAACTATCAACTAACTATGTTATAACTTATAACTACCTACCTCCAATGGAATATTCAGTTTTGTCAATATTGAAAATTAAAAAAAAAAATGTTTTATTTGGACCATAACTCCGAAGTACAATTTTCGCTTCAGTTTTTATTTAAAATATGCATCCCAAATTGCTACACATGCAAATTGAATAGACTGATAAAATTAAGTTGTTTTTTTTCAGTCTGTCGACATAACATTTTTAAAAATGTATTCTTAAAAATTTAATAGACCGAAAAAATCAATCTGAGCAAATAAGTTGGTCTTCAAAGGCGGCTAGATTTTTGTTCTTACCAAGGTAAGATTGTGTATTAAGAGGAAGAATCAAAATCCTATAATTCAAAAAGAGCTTTTTGAATTTCTCATAGCAGCAAGAATTTTATTTCAACGGATGAGGAATTCATATTTTATGCAAATTACAGCATGCTAATCTCCAGGCAATAACCTTGTGACACTGAAAGTTTATCTTAAAAGTAAAGACTTCTTCCAGATCTTCCCAAAATGAATACCTTAATACCTATTCAAGTTTATTTTCGGTGCTCGAATTATTTCGGTTAAAGAATAGGTTCGGTGTGCTATGTTGAAATGTTTCTGCCATTTTTGTTACATCTATATAAAACTTAACCATGCGAAATTTTGCAAAAGAAAAAAAAAATCCCGCATTTGTTTTGTTTCCTACTAAGAGAAGGCGCATTTTGCGAATAAGCAAGATAATATTTATATGAAAGTATTCTCTCCCAAAACTTCCCCATGATATGTTTTGCCTCTACAAAGTATATCTACTACATGCATCTTAAATCCAACTATCTGATTAACAAAGGATAAAATAAGCATTTTTCTTTACATGAGAATTGACGATAGCAAAAAATGTGTGTGGAATCATTTTTTTTTTTCCACTGATATGTTTCTTCTCGGGCAGTGGAATATTTTCTTGAAATTAATTTTAAATTTACTGAATAAATGTTGCTGTTAAAGAAAGCTCGATTAAATTTTGACTTGGGTTAGAATTAAAAATTTATAGATTTTCCTTAAGTACTGCGTTCAATGAATTCGAAACAAACAATAAGCACTTATACAGAAATTATGGAATATTTTATCCGAAACGAACGAGATTCGAATTCAGCTCTCATTTCTTTCGCTTTAATCGAAAACGCGTCGTGGGTGCAATCTAGTGGAGTTATCATAGATTTTTTATTTGTGAAATATTCCGCAAAGTATATTCAACTGGATTCTTTGGAAAATTTTAATATTCTACAAAAGCGTATTTATTTTGATATCTTTGATACTTAATGAAAACTAGGAAATTAAGATTATCGGTTTATTTGCTGAAATAGCTTTCTACCCGAGCAGTTTTCTGAGGAAAACAAGGCAATAATTGAAACAACGAAACTTTAGATGCAAAAATATGCAGATTATATATATATATATATATAATAATTAAAGCAATGTCTTACGTAGCATTAAGTGTGAATGCCAGCGAACTTTAAACCCCGAATTTTGAAAGATCCGTCTGTTTTAATTCGTATAAAATGCTGATGCTCTATCTTATTTCTCTAATGTGGAATTTTGTAAACTATTCGGTACTCTGCAAATTGAAACTCTTGTATTCCATTGAAATATTGCGTAATCCTTTTAATTGCATTAAGTGCATCCTAATAATTAAGAAAATTGCCTTCCTTTGCTACTGACCTAAATAGAAGCTTCAAATCATCTCGTATATTTAAAGAAATACAATATTAGAAGGGGACCCCCCCCTCTGAAATAACGATTTTTTTAAGCGTATTTCTATTCATATTTAAACACATGCTTTTTAATTCAAAAGTTCTTTTTAATTTATGTCAAAAGTTAGACTTCCTTTATGATAAATGTAAGGTATTTACAAATGACACCTGAAATGGATTTTTTTCTCTCCATTTAAGGGTTTTTTTTTTTCATATTTTAATTTTACAACTGCTAAAGTTTTTTTTTTATAATAAAGATAGAGCTTTCAAATTTTTATACGCATTTATTGTTATGTATATGATAAAATGCGCATTACAATCACTTAAATAAAACTTCTAGCTTATGTTTCTAGATATAGCGATGTACCTCAATTTTTATTTCGAAATTTTCCTTCATTATAAATCAGAGTAATATATTGAAATGCAAGTTCAGGCACAACTTTGTTAAATATTTTTCTAAACTATCTAGTAAAATTTAAAATAAAAGTATTTATAATGAATATTTACAAGAATTGACAATATAATGGAAGAGCTATAAAAGTTTAATTCTTATTAGAAGAAAGTTAATCTAAAATAGCGGATCAGGATTTTCTGTTTAAGTTAATTTTGTATTAATGTAGAGCTTTAATAATATTCGAAATTAAAAAACAACTGTTAAACGCTGTATTCATTTAAATAAAAGTGATCCATAAGAAAAGAGTACTGCTTATGTTTTGATAAGAAAGTTTGAATTTGTAGATTCAAATGCATTTTATCTCGCATGTAAAAGCTATGCAAGAATGCCAACACACTCAAAACTTTTAAACAAAACGGAAATTAATAATAGGCGTATTTTTTTCCATAAAAGTACGTCAACAAAAGTTAAGTGATAATATTGCCTTTTTGCGAAAAATTTTGATGCCCATTCCCCCCAAAAAAATATTTTTGATCTGAATTTGAAATTTAATGCAGAGATAAGAGAAAAGAACCTCAACTTTTTAAATTTTCAACGCAAATGCACGAAGCATCTTCTGATCTAGTGAAGATAGGGTGAAAACTGTTTCAAATTCCTTTGATCAACTATTTCTTCATTTTTTAAGTATTGGCTTTTGGATACTTCACATTCAGAACATAATATAAATGTCCAATTTACCATCATAACTGCAATACGTAACTTTTATTTTTCCTTTCCCTTGAATTCTTGAGTTTTTTTACCTAGAGCATTCGATGAGCATTGAATTTTAAGAAAACTGCACAGTTTTTATGTTGTACGGTTTATTTAAAAGAAGACTTAACACATCTCTTATCTGTAAATGCAATAAAACTATCTCCCAAGTATCGGAAAAATGGCATTGATTTAGAACCATCAATCATCATATGCCAATGGATTTTAATTATTTTAAAAGCCGTAATTGTTTAAGGTATTCTTGGAATTTCTTTTCACTTTTTGTATTTTAAAAGAAAAGGCTTTTATTTCTGTAAATTTTAGTTAGGACTTCCTTTTAAACAAAGTCAAGGTTTATCAGTGTGGCTCTAAAGAAAAGCTGCCTAATTTTCGGCAACTTCCCACAATGAAATCTCGGAAGAATGTTTGTCATTAATAGACCAATAGGAAAGGGAATCAGCAGCGATTACATTTCACCAAAAAGGAATTTAAAAAAAATTCGCATTTTTTCAGCTATTACTTTAAGTTTATTGCAATGCGTTTAGGATGTTCTAATTATTTTACATAGTTGTAAAGAAGATATTTAACATTTTATAAAGTTGTAATGATATCTTCAGATAATGATGCATTCTTCTGTTTGGAATTATTCGACTGTGACGAATCTTTATCTCATGACTTTGTAAATCGCATCTGCTGCCTTAAAAAAAGATTGTAATTGACTTTCATTAGCACGTACTCGTGTTTCAAGAATACGCGGGCATTTTCTATTAATTCTTGATACTTTGTTTGATCACAATTCAGAATGTACTTAAATGATGAGTACTTCGTTTGTTAGTTGGGAAAATTAAAGATCAAAATTTTAATTCACTGCCGGCATCGAAATAGAAATGAAGTTTTTTACATTAAGATTCGAGTTTTTCAATCTAATCCTTACGTAGCCCTTCATTCAAAAGGAATTCATATTTTCACAATTGGACGAATCATGAAGATGATAATTAGGAAAAAATTTAATTGTTGTTGCTGAACTTGTTGCTAAAGAATTACTGAAACTTTAGTTTTTCAAAACTTTTCGAATTTCTTAGAACAAAATTTTTATTATCTTCTAAAGATTTTCAATTTTGCAGTGAACTGTATTTGAATTCTAAATTAAATTAAACCATATTTTAAAGAAAATTCTGAACTTTTCCCAGGACGAAGATCCACTTAGTATTCGACCTGTCTGGGAACGTCTATGCTTTTAAACTCCTTCAATGCGATACTGCTTTTTTTAATTCTTTTGTTTTCGGAGAAAAATGTCTTCATTAATATTAACAAACAAATATTACGGGAATACTTTTTAAATGCGATTTTAAAATCTGTCATTTTTGTTTACTGCCATTAAAATCTTCCTTCAAATTTCAGTTCATTATATCATTATATTGTAATCATTATATCAATATATCATGTAGTGATATGACATCGCTGAATTCAAAAATGGCAATTTCATTTTCCTGTATAAAACTTTGAAAAATTTGTATTAAAATATATATCTTCCCTATTCTTATATATGGAATCTATTAAAAAGATGTAGTTGTCTGTGAACTGGTAATTCAAGTATCATAGAAACGGAATTCTAATACTTAAGAATTCTTTCACTTTCAAAAGCGACTGGCTGTATTATCAAAGTACTGGAAAATTGGACTGTATAATATGCGCCAACATGAGTGACGTGATTATACTGTCTATTATCATTATTAAGATTGGCTCTGTACAATAAATGTACAACTAGGTTGCTCATTTAGTTTTGCAGTGGCGTAGGTGAAGCAAATGGTGGGCCATTGCTTCAGATTTACGCATTTGCATCAGTTCGGAAAGGTTCATTTAAAATTTCAAATCTGCTAATGAGGTTCATTTTGTTAATTCTAAAGATAGTTTTGTGTTTAATTTTATTTTTTCCTTTTTAATTTTATATTTTTATCATTTTAAGAATTAGACTTTTTAATAAACAATAATAAATATTTGTGTAATAAGCATAATTTATTTTGCATCTTTATCATTTAAAATTCTAGATTAAAAAGTAAAGTAGATTTTATAAAACTATTTGAAACTCAAAACAATATTTTAAGAAATTTTAAATGTTCAGAAATTTTTAAATTAGGATGTTGTGATTCCAAAATTTTATAATAAGGCTCATTAATATAATGCGAGTGTGATTATTTACCTAAAAAGGCTGGGATACCAAAATGCACAATATATAATTTTTAAAATGCATCTGATTTTTTTGCGCCAATGTATCTTTTAAATTTTCTTATTAGATTTTTATAGCTTTTGTGCCTCGAAATGAGTGTTTCTATGAATTTGTAAAAATAGCATTATTTATTTGAAGAATTGAAACTTTAAAAAAAAACCTCTTTAAAATAGAAAGGTAAACTTGGCGTTTACAAAATAAAACAAGCTTCGAAGTTAAAAAATAAGCTTAGAATTTTTTAAAAATTAGCGAGTTCGAAATTAAAATTAAAAAAAAAATTATCGAACTCGAAATTAAAATAAATAATAATAATAATAATATAAATAAAAAAGCTAACAAGCTCGAAATTAATAAAAAAAAGCCAGAGCTCGAAATTGAACAAAAAAAAAAAGCTTGGCCTAGTATTTGCATAAAATATTTCAGAAACGCTCAAATTGACTGCTAGCATTCATTTTGTAATACTTTTAAAGTGTTACTTCAAAAAAAAGTATTGTGCTCCAAATCATGTTTTAAAATTGAACGATATGCATTGTGTTTAAAGACTATTTTCTTTTTACATTCATTTGCATGCATCCGTTTGTATCGCATTTGCATATTAATAAAATAACTCTTCATTAAATTAACATTTGTCAAAATGTATCTTCAAGAATTTTAAAATTGGATGCATTTAAAATATGAATACTACTTTTTTTCGAAAACTGCAACATCATAAATTTTATTTGATGGC
>JAPMOR010061104.1:0-32180 GCA_026543865.1 Argiope aurantia | reverse complement strand
TCATGTATACCTCCTTTAGGACTACGAATTCGCCGATTTCTTCCAGATGAATTTCAGACTCTTGATACCAGCAATAGTAATTCACTTATAACTCCTCCTTGGATCTGCAATAACATCACCTACCTGAATCCTTTTAAGAATCTATACAAAGCAGAGATATGTAGCTCTATTTTTAAATCTATTTTCTTTTCCCACAGACAATTATTTTATGATTATCTACCCATTTATACAGATGGCTCTAAATCTGATACAAATACCGGTTGTGCTTTTGTTTGTGAGAATGACATTGTAAGTTATAGACTTCATGATTTTACCTCTGTTTTTACCTCTGAATTGACAGCATTGTATATAGCACTAAAATATCTTTCTGAAAAACATCCAGTAAAAGCTATTATTTACTCTGATTCTTTGAGTGTTTTGGAATCCTTGAACGGTGGTAAGGATTCTCATGGCCTTACACGGGAAATCAAGCGTTTGCAATCCCATCTGCATAGGAGGGGCTTTAGAATTTTGTTTTCATGGATACCAGCTCATGTCGGCATAAATGGTAATGAACAGGCTGATACTGCAGCTAAATGTGCTACTACGTATCGTCCTCAGCCTCTTCATTATACAGATATCAAAAGCGCACTTCGTAAGTGGATGCTGAAGGCTTGGCAAAATGACTGGAATCAAGAAGTGAATAATAAACTCCACGAAGTAAAACCCTATATTACTACATGGACTTCAACTTTCAACAGAAAATTTGATGTAATTTTAACTCGACTGCGTATCGGCCATTCACGTATTACACACAGACACTTACTATTCGGCGAATATCCACCTGTTTGTGGATCCTGCAATGTTCCACTGACTATACGTCATATTTTAATTGAGTGTTCTGATTTTTATAGAGACCGTATCAACTTTTTTAACTCCTCTGATTTTAACTTGTCTTTCCTTATAGGAGAAAGACCCCATAAAAATTTGTTTCCGTTCTTGAAGAAAATCGGAATTTTTAGTGAAATTTAAATTCATTATTATACTTTTACCTACTGTTTTATCAGTTTTTTACGAGGAATTTTATGGAAATAAATAGAAACTCAATAAGTGAACTGTGTTTTCGGTGCAGCATATCCTAGAAAAGGATCTTGCGCCAGAGAATTATCACATCCAATCAACAGATAGTCCACGATTGCATTATGAAAGCTGCAAATAAAAGTATCCCCAAAAGCTCACCCCGTCTACGGAAATTCCGCAGACCGTGGACCCCTCAGGGGCTCACCTACTATAGGTGAGTACGGGTGTCCCAATCCCGAGGTTCCCAGGGATCTTTACTCCCTTTAGGTTTACTCTCTTCTGCGCCTTCTGCTGTCACCTTTTTTTTTTCTTTCCCTCGAGGGTAGGCGAGGGAGCTCTCCATAAGAAGCTGTCGCCGCTCTGTTTGCTTCCTGCTTCTCATGGACAGCAAATATCCCCACGTGTTTGCCGTGCGTGGCGACCCATTAGACGGGTGGTGCACTGTGGTCCCCGGTGTATCAATCGGCTGGTACCTTGTCATCTGAGTGGCTAGGCTGCTAGGGATCAAGCGAAGGGGTTACTCCTTGGGCTTGGCGTTAAGGGTGGTCACTGTCCCCGGGGGTAACTCCCAGCGTATAGGTACCGATTAGCACTAGGGTGGATGCCGAGGCTGGGAATGACCAGAGCCGGTAATTGCCTTCCCTTGTTGGACTCCGTGGTGGGTGGTGCCGTCGGACCCGAATCATTTATCATATCGTATGGGCTCCTCCAAACGTGGTCCCTTCAGTGGGCAAAAAGAAATCAAATTTCCTAATACCATTCAATATTTTGATAAATTTTTTGTGATTAAGCGTGTTTCAGAAAATAAAGAAACTTTCAACTCCGTTTCACCATTCCTTGTTCAAAAAGCTATTGCAGCTACCGTTGGTGAGGTAATCTTAATAAGAAAAATGCGTTCTGGTGACTTACTAGTAGAAGTCGATACTAAAAAACAAGCTCAAAATATCCTCAAACTGAAAGCTCTAGCCACCATACCTGTTTCTGTAAGTCCTCACACATCGCTCAACTTCTCCAAAGGTGTAATAACTTGCGGAGAATTATATAACGTTCCTCTAGAAGAAATAAGTTCTGAATTAAAGAAGCAAGGTGTGACTAATGTTCGCCAAATTACAATTCGACGAGATGGCCAGTTCTTACCGACAAAACATTATATACTCACTTTTCACAGTCCCAAATTACCTGAATCCATATATGCAGGTTACATAAAATTACCAGTTCGCCAATACATTCCTAATCCATTAAGATGTTTCCAGTGCCAGCGGTTTGGCCACTCCAAAGTTAATTGCCGCGGGACAGTCACTTGCGCCCGTTGTGCCGAAAAAGGGCATGATAGTCAACAGTGTACCGCACAAGAAAAGTGCGTTAATTGTGATGGCGACCATCCCTCTTACTCTCGAACTTGCTCGCGCTGGAAATTGGAGAAAGAAATCATTACAATAAAAATAAAAGAAGATTTAACATACCCAGAAGCAAGGCGCAAGGTTCAAATACAGACTCCTACTCCTGGAATGAGCTATTCTTCAATCGTTCAAAAATCATTTTGTTCGAATTGCTCTTGTGTCAACTGCAAGAAACAGAATTCGGCAACAAAGCCTCCAGAAAAAACATCTGAATCAGATTCTGATAGCTCAACCAAAAATGCTCCAGATTCTTCTAAACAAGATCCCGATACAAATAGAAAATCCCGAAAGAATAAATCTCAGACCTCACTGACACTGAAACTCGCGAAACGTGGACTTTCGCAAAAAGATCTTTCCGTAAAATTTAAAAAATTGAATCTACGGAATTCAGTCGCTTTGGGATTAGCGAATCAAAATGTAGTCCATAAGGATTTAACCACCATTTTTGGTGACACGCTAACCAACCCAGATTTTAAGCTCCATCCATCTGAGGATGAAGATTCACTTGATATGAGTTGCGAAGATCTAGCAACTCCAACAAATGCACGTCCTCTTTCTTCCTCTCTCTTCCTCTTTCATAATGGGTACCTTCGTCTCCGGCATTCGCTCCAAACTTTTTGATATCAAGACCATAATCAACCAGTTTCATCCCATTTCTATTGGTGTCCAAGAAACTTTCTTGACACCCGATATTGCAATTAAATTACGTGGATACAACTGTGTTCGGAAAGATGCAGGCACTGGATCTCACAGTTCTGGCGGTGTCTGTATCTTCACATCCAATCTGTATCCAAGTACGCCTCTCAATTTGCATACTTCTCTCCAGGCTGTGGCTGTACAAGTTCATGTGCGAATGTTGGTCACAGTCTGCTGTATCTATCTACCGCCTAATGATATCATACCTCAACAAGAACTTGATAATCTAGTAGACCAGCTTCCTTCACCCTTTATCCTTCTTGGAGATTTCAACGGCCATAGTACGTTGTGGGGTTCGGTTAGTTCGAATTCTCGTGGGCGGCAGATTGAGCAGTTTATTGCTGATAACTGTCTCTGCTTGCTCAATAGTGAAGAGAAGACATACTTCCATGAACCCACACGTACCTTCCATAGTCTTGATCTGGCCATATGCACTCCTACACTCTTGCCATTGATGACATTTTCCGTTGAGAAAGATTTATACAATAGTGACCATTTCCCAGTTATCGTCTCATATGCTGACAGAGGAAATACAACCGCATGCTCTCCTCGTTACATTTTCCAGAGAGCAGACTGGGTTGCATTCATGCGATTGGCACATATCACTCGGGATATGGTCAGTACATCAGACATATCGGAAGCAACACAAATTGTAGTTAATACACTAATAAATGCCGCAAATATCACAATCCCCAAAAGCTCCCCGCGCCCCAAAAAATTTTGCAGACCATGGTGGAATGAAGCTTGCCGTGACAGTCACAAACAGCAGAAAAAATTATGGAACATCTTTCGAAGGTACCCAACAACTGAGAACTTTGTTGCTTTTAAAAGAGCCAAAGCGCTAGCTCGTCGCATTCGCCGTCGTACTCAGAGGGAATCGTGGATAAAATTTGTATCATCCATTACATCCTCTACATCCAGTAAACATTTATGGAGGAAAGTAAAGGCCGCTAATGGGATTTATAGTGAATCGTCCATCCCTGTATTAAAAACAGGAAGTGAGATACATTCTGCCCCATTAGACGTAGCTAATATTCTAGGAAAAGCATTCGCACAAGTTTCCGCAATAGATTCTTATAGTCCTGATTTCCTAGCAATTAAGAATCCCGCGGAACGGTTGCCATTGCGTTTTAATGATCGAAGCACTCACTCATACAACTGTGAATTTAGGATGTACGAATTGAAAGCAGCATTATCCAAGACGTTAAGGGTGGTCACTGTCCCCGGGGGTAACTCCCAGCGTATAGGTTCCGGCTAGCACTGAGGTGTATGCCGAGGCTGGAAAAGACCAGAGCCGGTAATTGCCTTCCCTTGTTGGGCTCCGTGGTGGGCGGTGCCGTCGGGCCCGAATCTTTTTTCAATATCATATGGCTCCTCCCAAGAAAGGTCCCTTTAGTGGGCGTCACATTATTCCTCAACAAGTTAATTTCGATAACCATTTTGACAAGTTTTTTGTCATCAAACGTATTTCCGAAAATAATAAAACGTTTGAAACCGTATCACCATTTTTAGTTCAAAAGGCTATCGCTGCATCCGTTGGTGACATCACCTCTATTCGCAAAATGCGTTCTGGTGACTTGCTTGTCGAGGTAAATTCAGAAAAGCAAGCCCAGCAAATTCAAAAATTGAAGGCGTTATCTGCAATACCTGTCAGTGTCAGCCCTCACCACT
The DNA here is from genome assembly GCA_026543865.1 of Argiope aurantia. Taxonomy (NCBI): domain Eukaryota; kingdom Metazoa; phylum Arthropoda; class Arachnida; order Araneae; family Araneidae; genus Argiope; species Argiope aurantia. The sequence continues at coordinate 27,354 of JAPMOR010061104.1, read as the reverse complement.
CGCTAAATATATCTAAGGGTGTCATAACTTGTGGTGAAATACTGAATCTTCCTGTAGACTTAATTACAAAGGAATTGAAGTCTCAAGGTATCACAGATGTCCGCCGTATTACCATCCGGAGAGACGGCAATATAATTGAGACAAAACACCATATCTTGACTTTTAAGTCGCCAAAATTACCTGAATTTATATATGTGGGATATATAAAGCGACCTGTCAGACCATACATACCTAATCCCCTGAGGTGTTTTAATTGCCAGCGTTTTGGCCACTCGAAGGCGAACTGCCGCGGGACCCTCACTTGCGCTCGCTGTGCAGGAAAAGAACATGATAGCCAGCAGTGTACCGCACAAGAAAAGTGCGTGAACTGCGGGGGAAATCATACATCCTTCTCTCGATCGTGTGAACGTTGGATTCTAGAAAAGAAAATAACAACAATTAAAATCAAGGAAAACATCTCGTATCCCGAGGCTAGGCGAAAAATTTCAATACAAACGCCTACGCCTGGTGTAAGTTATGCGTCTGCTGTTAAAAAATCTTTTTGTGCAAATTGTACATGTCCCAGTTGTATTAAATCTGTCAAAGCAGCAAAGAAAACCTCTGAATCGGATACAGAACAATCCATAAACAGTGCTTCTGACACTGACAAACTAGTAAAACCCCAAACCAAATCTAGATCTCAAAAGTCAATGAAATTAAAACTTGCAAAGCGTGGCCAAACGCAGAAAGATCTATCTGCGAAACTTAAGAAATCAATTAGCAAAAATTCTGTCGCTTTGGGACTAGCGGCACAAGATTTAGCACATAAGGACTTGACGTCCATATTCAGTGGTAAACGTAATGGTCCCGACCTTAAACTGCACCCATCGGAAGATGAGGATGATTTTGATATGAGTTTCGACGTTTCTGCACCTCCTACTGTTGCTCCTTATAATTCTGTGACACATTTCTCCAAACGGGTACCTTTCTTTCTTGGAATTGTCGCGGCATTCGGTCCAAACTTCAGGACATGAAGACCATTATCAACACCTTTCAGCCTGTTTGTTTTGGTGTTCAAGAGACTTTCTTGACACCCAACATCCCCTTAAAACTACGAGGCTATAATTGTAATCGGAAAGATGCTGGCACCGGAGTGCACAATTCTGGTGGTGTCTGCATTTTGACATCAAATCTATACCCGAGCACACCGTTAAATTTACATACACCCCTACAGGCTGTGGCTGTACAAGTTCATATCAGAACACTGGTTGCAGTCTGTAGTATCTACTTACCGCCTCATGAGGTCATTAATCTACAAGCACTTAACAACTTGGTGGACCAGCTTCCAACACCATTTTTGATCATTGGTGATTTCAATGCACATAGTTCCTTGTGGGGTTCAGGAAATACAAACACTCGTGGGCGACAGATTGAACAGTTTTTAACTGACAACTGTCTCTGTCTGCTCAATAAGGATGATAAAACGTACTTCCATGAACCCACACGTACCTTCCATAATCTCGATTTGGCCATATGTTCCCCCGAGCTACTACCATTTTTGAATTTGAAAGTTGGAGATGATCTCCATAATAGTGATCATTTTCCTCTAATTGTCTCTCATGTTGATAGAGGCTGTGGAACCCGTCTTCCACAGCGTTATCTATTCCAGCGAGCGGATTGGGATGCTTTCAGACAATTGGCAAAAATTACAAAAACTATGGTCAGTACTACATGCGTCACGGAAGTAGTACAAAATGTCATTAAATGTTTAATAAGTGCCGCTGACAAAACAATTCCTAACACCTACGGAAATTCCGAAAACCCTGGTGGAATGAAGCCTGTCGTGACAGTCACAAACAGCAGAAAAAGCTGTGGAACATCTTCCGAAGGTACCCCACCACAGAAAATCTCGTTGCATTTAAACGTGCCAAAGCCATTGCTCGTCGCATTCGTCGTCGAAGTCAGAGGGATTCCTGGATTAAATATGTATCCTCGATTACACCTTGTACTACAAGTAAACAGTTGTGGAAGAAGGTGAAGGCAGCAAATGGAGTCTATCAGAAATTTTCTTTTCCTGTTCTTAAAACTGGAAGTAAGACTCACTCTGCTCCATTGGATATCGTTAATATTTTTGGGCAAACATTTGCACAAAATTCCGCTATTGATTGCTATAGCTCTACATTCATAGCAACTAAGAATCGCGCGGAAAAACATTCTTTGAAATTTCATACTCGAAAACCTGTTCCATACAACTGTGAGTTCAAGATGATTGAATTAATTTCAGCTTTATCTCAAGCTCATGATACCAGCCCTGGCCCAGATGGAATCCTTTATAATATGCTTCGCCAATAAGATGAGGTATCGCTCTCCAATCTCCTATATCTGTTTAACAGTGTCTGGAGTGAGCAAAATTTCCCATACTAGTGGCAAGAAGCTTTTGTGATTCCCACCCTGAAACCGGGCAAAGACCCTGCTAACCCTCTGAACTATAGACCGATTGCTCTAACTAGTGTCCTTTGTAAGACTCTTGAGCGTATGGTCAATGCCCGACTTGTCTTTGAATTGGAGAAAAAAGCATGCATTCCACCCCAACAAAGTGGTTTTCGTAAAGGACGTTCAACTATTGATAATATTGTCCAATTAGAAACCCAAATTCGCAATGTGTTTGTCCATAGAAATCACCTTTCTCCATTTTCTTTGACATAGAAAAGGCATATGTCCGTGCATGGCGTTATGGAATTTTAAACTTTTTCACTTGGATTTCAATGGAAACCTTTCAAGTTTTATCGAACGTTTCTTGTCGACTCGTACGTTTCGAGTACGCCTGGGAAATTATTATTCTGATGATTTTATTCAGGCTGAGGGTGTTCCACAAGGAAGTGTCCTCAGCGTAACACTTTTTATCCTTCATTTTAGTGAAATTTTAAATATTTTGCCACCGTCTGTCAACGGAACGTTATATGTCGATTATTTGCAGATCTCTTGTCAAGGGTTTAACATGCACTTAATTGAACGGCAATTACAAAATGCTATCAACAAATTGTTCAGTTGGTGCGATGAGAATGGACATAAACTTTCAGCTGAAAAGAGCAAGTGTGTCCATTTCTGTAGAAAAAGGAGCATTTATCTTGACCCTATCCTGTCAATAAGAAATATTACTATTCTTGTTGATGAAATGCGGTTTTTAGGAGTGGTTTTCGACAAGAAACTCACTTTCCTCCCGCATCCCTTCTTCGTATTTACAATGCTGTTATTTTATCTGCATTTATTATGCATGTATGGTTTATGGTTCTGCCAGACCTTCTATTTTACGCAGATTAGATGCCATTCATCATGCAGCTCTAAGAATTTACTCTGGTGCTTTCCGCACTTCCCCTGTAAAGAGCCTTTATGTTTTATGCCATCAGTTACCGCTTGATTTACGCAGAAAGAAAATCTCGACTCAATACTATTTTCGAACACTTTGCGTCCCACACACATCCGATTTCCCATATTCAGTTTCCTGCTTCCCTCCACAGACTTTATAATGCTCGCCCCTCTCACATATTGCCTTTCAATGAGAGGATCAAAAACATTGTACATGATTTGAACCTGGGCAATGTTACCTTCCAAACTATTGACGCCTTGACTTTTCCACCTTGGGATATACCAGATTTCTCCTTCTTAAATCCTTTTTCCGGCTTAGACAAATCTACAATAGCTCCGATTGTTTTTCAGCAAATTTTTAATTCTCATCGCAATCATTATAATTCCTACACACCGATTTATACCGACGGTTCAAAAACAGATGATCATGTTGGCTGTGGAATAGTTTTTGGATCTCTTATTCACAGTCATCGTCTGCATAACTCATGTTCAGTCTTTACTGCTGAACTAAGAGCCATTTTTTGTGCACTTCAGCAGATTTCACTTTCTGTACAACGTAAATTTTGTTTATATACTGATAGCATGAGTGCCTTAAAAACCCTTTCTAATTTTAGCAACCGAATGCATCCGATTGCTGTTGATATTTTATTCCTTTTACGTACCCTTCGCAATAAGGGTTTTAATGTAATTTTTTCTTGGGTTCCAAGCCATGTCGGTATTTTTGGAAATGAGTTGGCGGACAAAGCCGCAAAAGAAGCTTCTTCGTCTCTGCAGCATCCTCTTGTATATGCAGATGTGCAGAGAACATCTTCTGGTTTTATTAAACAGTTATGGCAGAAAGACTGGGATACACAGGTCCATAATAAGCTTCATTCAATTAAAACTTCTGTCAATTTGTGGCCTGCTCTACCTATGCGAGAGATTGATGTAAAATTGACTCGTCTTCGCATAGGGCACACCCGTTTTACTCATAAACATTTGTTTGGTGATGAAGCACCGATGTGCCCGACATGCCGGGTAGATTTTACCGTTTTACACATTTTGATACAATGTCCCTCTTTTAATCATCATCGTAATCATTTGTTTTCTTCGAGGAAACAATTAACGCTTTTAGATTTAGTGGGTGAATATCCCCACAAAAATATTTTTCACTTCTTAAAAGTCATTGGTTTTTATCATTCTATTTAGATTTTATTGCCTTTTTAAATCATTTCAGCTCCATTTTCTTGTTTTATTAATCAGTTTTACAAGTTGAATTTCAAAAAACATTTGAACAGAAAATCATTTGAAATCTTTTTGTTTCTCACTTTTAGACGGCTATTGAAATAATTTTAACCATTTGACTGGCGCAGTTTAGTCAAAACATGGCTCTTGCGCCAATAAAAATGCAGCAAACCAAACCAATAACAGTTAGTTCTCATACGTCTCTTAACTCTTCGAAAGGCGTGATAACATGTGGTGAAATGTTTAATGATGCAATCTATGAAATTACAAAAGAGCTTAAGGCTGAAGGAGTGACACAGGTACGCCGTATTATCATTCGGCGGGATGGACAACTCCTACCAACTAAACACCTTGTTCTGGCCTTTCAAATCCCGAATTTACCAGAAAGGGTAAAAGCAGGATATTTGAATTTACCTTTGAGGCCTTTCATTCCAAACCCTCTGAGATGCTTTCAATGCCAACGATTTGGACACTGAAAAACCAACTGCCGCGGGACACTAACTTGCGCCCGTTGTGCAGAGAAAGGACACGACAGTCAGCAATGCACCGCGCCGGAGAAATGCGTAAACTGCAGCGGTGACCACACCTCCTTTTCTCGATTATGTCCACGTTGTAAATTGGAAAAAGATATTATAACAATTAAAACTAAAGAACAAATTTCCTATCCAGAGGCTAAACGCAAAATCATGGCACAAACACCTACACCGGGAGTTAGTTATTCAACTGCAGTGAAACAATCTTACTGTGAGAATTGTTCTTGCAAAAACTGTTCTAAATTTGCGATTCAAACAAATCCTGTAAAACCACCTGATTCTGACACAGATCCATCAATAAGCAGCAATCCAGAAGCTAATGAACCTCCAAAACGTAAATCAAAATCAAAATCTCAGCGTTCACTTAAACTAAAGCTTTCAAAGCGTGGTCTCCCTCAGGGGCTCACCTACTATAGGTGAGTACGGGTGTTCCAATCCCGAGGTTCCCAGGGATCTATACCCCCTTTACATTTCTTCTCCCCTAAACTTGCTGCGGTCTGCTGTATCTTTCTTCCCTCGACGGCAAGCGAGGGAGCTCTCCATGAGAAGCTGTCGCCGCTCTGTTTGCTTCCTGCTTCTCATGGACAGCCAAAAACCCCACGTGTTGGCCGTGCGTGGCGACCCATTAGAAAGACGGCTGGTGTACTGTGGTCCCCTGTGCATCAATCGGCTGGTAGCTGGTCACCTTTGTGGCTAGTCTGCTAGGGATCAAGCGAAGGGGTTACTCCTTGGGCTTGGCGTTAAGAGTGGTCACTGTCCCCGGGGGTAACTCCGAGCGTATAGGTTCCGGCTAGCACTAAGGTAAGTGCCGAGGCTGGGAATGGCCAGAGCCGGTGGCTGCCTTCCCTTGTTGGGCTCCGTGGTGGGCGGTGCCGTCGGGCCTGAATTTCTCTCAATATCACATGGGCTCTTCCGAAAAATCTCCCTTCAGTGGGCGTCCTAAGAATCTAAATTTTGTTAACTTTCAAACGACCAACTTTCATCATTTCGACTCCTTTTTTATAATAAAACGTGTGTCCGAAAATAATGAAACATTTAACAATATCTCTCCTTTTCTAGTACAAAAAGCTATTGCAGCAACAGTCGAAGACGTGTCTTCCATTCGAAAAATGCGTTCAGGTGATTTGTTAGTGGAAGTGAATTCTAAAAAGCAGGCTCAACAAATTATTAAAATAAAAGCTTTGGCTACATTTCCTGTGACAGTCGCACCTCATAATTCCTTAAACTATACTCAGGGAGTTATTACGTGCGGGGAACTGTTCAATGTCCCTCTTGAGGAAATAACAAAAGAGCTCAAACCTCAAGGAGTCACGCAGGTACGTCAAATCAATATTAGACGGGATGGTCAAATTCAACCAACAAAACATAACATTCTAACCTTCCATAGTACTAAATTACCAGAATTCATATTCGCAGGATATATAAAATTACCTGTTAGGCAGTACATACCAAATCCGTTGAGATGCTTTCAATGCCAGCGTTTCGGGCATTCCAAAGTTAATTGCCGCGGGACTCTTACTTGCGCCCGCTGTGCAGAAAAGGGCCATGATAGCCAACAATGCAACGCAGAAGAAAAATGCGTTAACTGTGGTGAAAATCATGCATCTTATTCTCGAACCTGTGAACGCTGGCAACTGGAAAAACAAATTACAACAATTAAAATAAAAGAAAATATATCTTATCCCGAAGCGAGACGGAAAATTGTCGCATTAACACCCAAACCTGGTTTAAGTTATGCATCCGCTGTTCAAAACTCCTACTGTAAAAACTGCTCTTGCACAAACTGTACAAAAAAAGGCATCAAAACAAAATCACAGGTAAAATTGTCTGATTCGGACACTGAAACTTCCCTAAATAGTACTCCTGATAATAGTAAACCAAATGTCACATTTAAACCAAAGCAGAAATCAAATAAATCCCTCAAGTTAAAGCTCTCCAAACGTGGACTGGCTACTAAAGATCTTGCCAGTAAACTTAAAAAAACAACTTTAAGCAGTTCTGTTGCTCTGGGACTTGCGGATAAAGGTGTAGCTCATAAGGACTTAACGTCCATTTTTGGTGGCACATCAAAAAGTCCCGAAATCATTTCCCCCTCAGGGGCTCACCTTCTTTAGGTGAGTACGGGTGTCCCAATCCCGAGGTACCCAGGGATCTATGCTCCATTTATGCTTACTCTCCTCTACGCCTTCTGCTTTTTGCTTGGTCCTTCCATCCCTCGACGGTAAGCGAGGGAGCTCTCCATGAGAAGCTGTCGCCGCTCTGTTTGCTTCTTGCTTCTCATGGACAGCCAAAAACCCCACGTGTTGGCCGTGCGTGGCAACCCATTAGACGGGTGGTACACTGTGGTCCCCAGTGCATCAATTCGGCTGGTAACCTAACAATTTGGTTAGTTTGCTAGGGATCAAGCGAAAGGGCCATTCTCTGGGGCTTGGCGTTAAGGGTGGTCAACGTTCCTGGAGGTGGCTCTGAGCGTATAGGTCTTGACTAGCACCATGGTAAGTGCCGAGGCTGGAGTTCTCAGAGCCGGTAACTGCCATCCCTTGTAGGGCTCGGTGGTGGGCGGTGCCGTCGGGACCCGAATCTCATGACCTTTTGTGCATGGGTAAAAAAAACAAAGCTCCCTTCAGTGGGCATCAAATGCAAAACGATTTATGTTCAAAACATTTCGATAAGTTTTTTATTTTGAAAAGAGTATCTTCTACCAACGATACGTTTCATTCCGTTTCACCTTTTTTAGTTGAAAAATGCATATCGGCACATCTTGGAACAGTATCAACTGTTCGGAAATTACGTTCGGGGGATTTGCTCATTGAGGTTCTCTCTCAAAAACAAGCTCACCAGATTTTGAAAATGACAAACATTGCATCCTTTCCAGTAACCGTCAGTGCACATTCGACTTTAAACTTTTCCAAAGGAGTAATATCTTGCGGAGAACTTTTTCATACTCCAGTTGCTGAAATAACCAAGGATTTGGAAAGTCAAGGGGTTACTCATGTCCGTCGTATAACAATACGAAAAAATGGACAACTCCTTGAAACCAAACATTTGATACTAACATTTCATTCGTCTAAAATACCTGAATACATTAAAGCTGGTTACATGAAATTGGCAGTCCGGCCTTATATCCCCAATCCCTTGCGATGTTTCAAGTGCCAACGTTTTGGTCATTCCAAAGCTTCTTGCCGCGGATCTCTAACTTGCGCCCGCTGTGCAGAAACAGGCCATGAAAACTCTAACTGTACCGCACCGGAAAAATGCTTCAATTGCAAAGGTTCGCACACGTCCTTTTCTCGCTCCTGTCCATCGTGGATTTTGGAAAAGGAAGTGATTGCTGAAAAGGTGAAGAAAGGCATTTCATATCCGGAAGCAAAGCGAATGGTGAAAGCTCGTAAATCTGTTGATGGATCCAGCTATTCTAATGCTGCCAAGAAAATGCTGGAAACAAGAGACACTCAGATAATGCCTATAATCATGCATGTTGATAATAATCCGTTCCAACCATCTTATGCACCCTCTGAAATTTGTCCCAAATCTGAATCATTTATAAAAGACTTTTCACACAGTATTCCCATGGAAGACACTTCTAAAGATATCCCACAGTGTAAAGTTGCTGCCACTTCACAAAACTTACCAAGTTTCAAAACCGTTATTAACAGGAAAAAATTTAAGAAAAACTCCAAGCCTAAAGATAATAAAAGCATGACCACAAATATGTCAAATCGTAACACAGACAGTGATATAGAATCAGATAATACAATAGAATATAACCCTCATGAAACAATTGATGAAACTCCACCTGTTCCAGAATCTATCGCTTCCACCACAGTTGATAAAACTGTTTTTAAACAAAGTCCCCAAGACTGTCAAGTTCAATGGGTTGATCTTAAAGATTTTCACTGTGAATCTTTAAGTACCCCCATTCATAACAGATACTTGAAGAAACATCGAATCAAAAGATTACAATGATTTTTTTTTCTTTTTACTTGGTTTTATAATTTATTGTACTTGTTTTAATGTTACGAGTGTTGCACCTTTTGAATTTCATTGGTATTTTAATCTTTTAACATTTTTGGAAAAATTTACTTTCTGGGATGCGAGTTGCAACTTTAAAAACACTACGAATATTCATTACTAGATGTCTTGCATTTTATCACGAATTTAATTTTAAATTGTATGAGTGAATTGCACTTAGCTTTCATTAATACCATTTGTTTGGCGCAGTATAGCCATATTTGGCTCTTGCGCCATTAAATCTCACAATACCATACCATACCCGAAATCATTTCACTCCATCCATCTGAGGAGGAGGATGAATTTGAAATGAGGTGCGATGTCACGCAACCTCCGAACACTGTTCTCACACCTTCCCTTGCAAAAAGACTCTCTTAATGGGTACCTTCCTCTCTTGGAATTGTCGCGGCATTCGGTCCAAACTTCATGACATCAAGACCATTATTAACAACTTTCATCCTGTTTGCATTGGTGTTCAAGAAACCTTTTTGACACCAAACATTCCTATAAAATTGCGCGGTTATACCTGTATTCGGAAAGATGCAGACACTTATCTCGCATTTCTGGAGGTGTCTGTATCTTCACGTCAAATCTTTATCCGAGCTCACAACTAAATTTACATACTTCTCTACAGGCTGTGGCTGTGCAAGTTCACGTACGAACATTAGTCACAGTCTGCTGCATTTACTTACCGCCTCATGATGTCATCTGCCAGCAAGACCTTGATAATCTAGTGGACCAGCTTCCTTCACCTTTTATTATACTTGGTGATTTCAACGGTCATAATATTTTGTGGGGTTCGAATAGTACAAACTCTCGTGGGAGACAGATTGAGCAGTTTATTGCCAGTAACTGTCTCAGTTTACTGAACAACGAAGAGAAAACATACTTTCACGAACCGACACGTAGCTTCCATACAATTGATTTGGCCATATGTTCCCCTGAACTTCTGCCATTGCTGACCTTTGCAGTGAGCAGAGATCTTTATAATAGTGATCATTTCCCTATTATTGTCTCCCATGCTGATAGCGGTGGTGTGACTCATTGTCCTCCGCGTTTCCTATTCCAGCGGGCAGACTGGGGTGCTTTCATGCGATTGGCAAATGTCACAGAGACTATGGTCAATACGTGCGACATCACGGAAGCAGTGCAACATGTCGTTGATAACATAATAAGTGCTGCAAATGCCACCATCCCGAAGACTTCCCCACGTCTAAGAAAACTTCGTAGACCGTGGTGGAACGAAGCTTGTCGTGACAGTCATAAGAACCAAAAACGGCTTTGGAATATTTTTAGAAGGTACCCGACAATAGAAAATCTGGTTGCTTTTAAGCGTGCCAAAGCCCTTTCTCGTCGCATACGCCGACGTAGTCAGAGGGAATCCTGGATTAAATTCGTGTCATCCATCACATCGACCACTTCCAGTAAACATTTGTGGAAGAAAGTAAAGGCTGCTAATGGGATATACAGTGAAACCCACATTCCTGTTTTAAATAAAGGAAATATGGGGCATTCCACCCCTTTAGATATTGCCAATATTCTCGGTCAAGCATTCGCACAAGTATCCGCTATAGATTCTTACAGCCCTGAATTTCTGGCAGCTAAGAATCGCGCGGAACGGTTGCCTTTGCGCTTTAAAGCCCAAAATACCAGTCCATATAACTGTGCATTCAAGTTGTCGGAACTGGAAACGGCGTTATCTAAAGCCTATGATACAAGCCCTGGACCAGATGGGATGACGTATAATATGCTCCGCCATTTGAACGCAGCTTCCCTTTCGAATCTGTTATTATTGTTTAACAGAATATGGATTGAACAGAAGTACCCGTCGCAATGGCGAGAAGCTATTGTGATCCCAATATTAAAACCTGGCAAGGAAGCATCTCACCCTCTGAACTACCGACCAATTGCTTTGACTAATTGCCTCTGCAAAACCTTTGAAAGAATGGTCAATGCACGTCTTATTCACGAATTGGAGAAACAAGGATGTATTCCCCCATTGCAGAGTGGTTTCCGAAGAGGTAGATCTACTTATGATAACCTCGTATTACTGGAAACCGAAATTCGCAACACATTTGTTAGAAGGAACCACCTTGTCTCCATATTTTTTGACATTGAGAAGGCGTATGACCGGACATGGCGCTATGGAGTACTTTCTAGACTTTATAATTTTGGTTTTAGGGGAAACCTCCCCATATTTTTAGAGAATTTTTTATCACATCGAACTTTTAAAGTTCGTGTAGGAAACTTTTATTCTGACTCTTTTATTCAAGCTGAGGGAGTTCCGCAAGGAAGTGTCCTCAGTGTTACACTTTTTATTATTCACATTAGTCAAGTTTTATCTCTTTTACCTTCATCTGTTCAGGCATCACTTTATGTTGATGACCTACAGATTTCATGCCAGGGCAGCAATATGAATTTAATAGTGCGGCAATTGCAAAATGCCGTTAATAAAGTAGTAGCTTGGTGCGATAAAAACGGGCACACTATCTCTCCAGAGAAGAGCCGATGCATTCATTTCTGCAGGAAACGAAATATCCATGCAGATCCTGTTATTAAAATACGAAATGCGCCTATCGTTGTTGTAGATGAGATACGATTTCTGGGAGTAATTTTTGATAGAAAACTCTCCTTTCTTCCTCATATTTTAAATCTGCGGAAGAAATGTGAGAAAGCACTAAACATTTTAAAGGTACTCTCTAAAACATCTTGGGGTGCCGATCGGACATCTCTGCTCCATATTTACGAAGCAGTCATCCTCTCTCGCATGGATTATGGGTGCATAGTGTATGGTTCCGCTCGTGCTTCTTTCCTGCGACGGTTGGACACCATTCACCATTCTTCGTTAAGAATTTGTTCCGGAGCGTTTCGTACCTCTCCCGCAGACAGCCTCTACTCTATTTGCAACCAACTACCTCTTGATTTAAGACGCAAAAACTTGTCTGCCTGTTATTATTTCCGCGCAAAATCTTTTCCTAATCATCCCATCTCTAATATAAAGTTACCAGTTAATCTTCGCAGACTATACGATGCTCGTTCCTCTCACATTCTTCCATTTAGTGAGAGAATGAAAGTACTTTTGCATGACTCAGGCCTTTCAAATGTTATCATTAAGACTGTAGATTTGTTATGTTTTCCTCCTTGGGACATCCCAAAATTTTCTTACATGAATCCCTTTGCGGGATTTGATAAATCTTCAAATGATCCGGCTATTTATAAGCACCTGTTTTTGCATCATCGCTATCAATATTCTTGTTTTGTACCAATTTTTACGGATGGCTCAAAATCAGATGGACATGTCGGTTGTGGCATAATTCTTCCGTCTGATACACTGAGCTATCGTTTACATTGTTGCTATTCAGTATTCACTGCTGAGTTGATGGCAATTTTCTGTGCCCTTCAGAAAATTTCGTCCTTCCCTGAACGTAACTTTATTATTTATACAGATAGTATGAGTGCTCTGGAGACACTTTCACACTACAGCAATCGGATGCATCCGATTGCGATTAGAATCCTATTTACTTGGCGTCTCCTACAAAATGAAGGTTTTCATGTCCTTTTTAGTTGGATCCCGAGTCACGTAGGCATTTCTGGGAATGAAGAAGCCGATTCAGCGGCAAAATCTGCAGACTTCTTTTTGTCCCATAAACTTCCATATTGCGACATTAAGAGATTTTTCATTAAACATATTTATTCAACATGGCAATTAACATGGGATTTAAAGATCGAAAATAAACTTCATTCCGTCAAGCCTACAGTTGGTTTATGGCCTGTTCAACCTATACGAGAGGTTGATGTGAAATTGACTCGCCTCCGTATAGGACACACCCGCTTTACTCATCGTCATCTCATCTTGGGTGATAGGGTGCCAATTTGCCCCACCTGTCATATTGCTTTTAGTGTGAAACATATTTTAATTGAATGTCCTGATTTTAATACTCATCGTCATAATTTTTTCAACTCGTCTTCTCTTAACTTGCAAGACCTATTGGGTGAAAAATACCACCCAAATATTTTTAAATTTTTAAGAGCTATTGGTTTCATCAACTATATATAACATCTATTTCATCTGTTTGTTCTTCCTTTTATGTTGAATATTTTTTTATATATGATTAATTTTACATTTACGTTAATCATTGTCCTACATTAAGATAGTTTTTTAATATTTGTATCGACGCATTTTATGTGGTTTTCATTGCTTTCACTTGTTTTTAAGATTTGTTGTTTTAAATGTCTGATCTTATTTTACCATATGCTTGGCGCAGTATAGCCAAATATGGCTCTTGCGCCAATAAACCATACACAACAACAACAACAACTTCAAAGCGTGGTCTTTCTCAGCAAATGATTTCTGACCAGCTAGCAACAAAGCTTAAAAAATCCAGTAATCGAAATTCTGTGGCTTTGGGAATGGCAAACAAAGGTATTGTCCAAACAGACTTAACCTCTATTTTTGGAGGCAAGCTCAAAAATCCCGATGTTATCAAACTCCATCCATCTGAAGAGGATAAAGATGAAATGAGTTGTGAAGCCTCACCAACTCAAATTACTGATTCAGTTCTCTTTCAGTCAACAAAACTCTCTTAATGGGTACCTTCCTTTCTTCGAATTGTCGCGGCATTCGGTCAAAATTAAATGACATCAAGACTATTTTTAACAATTTTCATCCTGTCTGTTTCTGTGTTCAAGAAACTTTCTTGACACCCAATGTTCCAATAAAATTGTGTGGTTATAACTGTACTAGGAAAGATGCAGGCACAGGAGTTCGCAATTCAGGTGGTGTCTGTATCTTTACATCCAATTTATATCCCAGTACATCTCTTACTTTACACACATCTCTACAGGCTGTGGCTGTGCAGGTTCACACAAGAACATTGGTCACAGTCTGTTCTGTTTATGTACCGCCACATGATGTCATCTGTCAGCAGGATCTCAACAACTTAGTGGACCAGCTTCCTTCACCTTTCATCTTACTTGGCGATTTCAATGGCCATAGTACTTTGTGGGGTTCAGATAATACAAACACTCGTGGGCAGCAGATAGAACAATTTATTTCCAACAACTCGCTCTGCTTGCTTAATAATGATGAGAAAACATATTTTCATGAACCCACACGTACATTCCACAGGCTTGATCTGGCCATATGTTCTCCAGAACTCCTGCCATTTTTGACCTTTGAAGTAAGTACTGATTTGTACAATAGTGACCATTTTCCTATTGTTGTCTGCCATGCTGATAGCGGCGGTGCGACTGTTTGTCCTCCGCGTTTCTTATTCCAGCGAGCAGACTGGATTGCTTTCTCTCAAATGGCAGCTATCACAGAGACAATGGTGAAAACATCAGACATCTCGGAAGCAGTTCAAAATGTTGTTGATAGTAGAATATGTGCCGCAACTTCCACTATTCCAAAGAGTTCACCACGTCTAAGCAAATTTCGAAGACCATGGTGGAACAAAGCCTGTCACGATAGTTATAAGAATCAAAAAAGACTCTGGAATATATTTCGAAGGTACCCTACAACAAAGAACTTGATCGCTTTTAAAAGAGCCAAAGCGCTAGCTCGTCGCACTCGGCGTCGTAGCCAAAGAGAATCATGGGTTAATTTTGTATCATCCATTACATGCAGGACGTCCAGTAAACTGCTGTGGAAAAAGGTAAAGGCTGCTAATGGGATTTATCGTGAAGCTTCGATTCCTGTATTAAAAACAGGAAATCTGATGCATTCCGCCCCCATAGATGTAGCTAATATTCTCGGCCAAGCGTTCGCACGTGTTTCTGCAACAGATTCTTATACTCCAGCTTTTCTGGCAATTAAGAATCACGCAGAACGGTTGCGACTGCGTTTTAATACTCAAAGTGCCTTTCCTTATAACTCTGAATTCAGAATGTATGAACTGGAATTGGCCTTGTCTCACGTCCATGATTCGAGCCCTGGACCAGATGGAATCACATATAACATGATTCGCCATTTGAATACTACTTCCCTGTCCAATCTGTTAATACTTTTCAACAGAATTTGGACTGAACAGAAGTACCCTTCACAATGGCGAGAAGCTATTGTAATTCCAATCTTAAAACCTGGTGAAGAGACATCGAACCCTTTGAATTACAGGCCGATTGCGTTGACAAATTGCCTTTGCAAGACCTTCGAGCGCATGGTCAATGCTCGTTTAATGTTCGAATTGGAAAAACAAGGATTCGTCTCCCCATTGCAGAGTGGTTTCCGTAGAGGTCTGTCTTCTTTTGGCAACCTCGTTTTGCTGGAAACCGAAATACGCAACGCATTTCTCAGGAGGAATCACCTTGTCTCAATATTCTTTGATATCGAAAAAGCGTATGACCGTGCATGGCGATATGGTATACTTTCCACCCTTTTTAAATTTGGGTTTAGAGGAAATTTGCCCATATTTTTGCAAAACTTTTTGACCCATAGAACGTTTCGAGTTAGGGTTGCTAATTTTTACTCTGATTCTATTATCCAATCTGAGGGAGTTCCTCAAGGAAGTGTCCTCAGTGTGACACTCTTTATAATTCATATGAGTCAAGTTTTATCGATTTTACCGACATCTGTTCATGGAACACTTTACGTAGACGATCTGCAGATCTCCTGCCAAGGGAGTAATATGAATCTACTGCATTTTGTAGTTGCCGTTCAATTAAACAATGTGGTGGCTTGGTGCGATAACAACGGCCACAGAATCTCTCCTGAGAAGAGTCAGTGCATCCATTTCTGCAGAAAGAGAAACGTGCATTTAGATCCCGCTATGTACATTGGAAGTACAATTATTCCAATTGTGAATGAGAGCCGATTTTTGGGAGTTATCTTTGATCGGAAATTGACCTTCTTGCCTCACATCCTATACCTGCGGACGCGGTGTGAGAAAATATTAAATATCTTAAAGGTACTTTCCAGAACATCTTGGGCCCCTCAGGGGCTCTCCTTCTTTAGGTGAGTACGGGTGTCCCAATCCCGAGGTACCCAGGGATCTTTACTCCCTTTATGATTTACTCTCCACTACGCCTTCTGCTGTCTCCTTTTTTTTTCTTTCCCTCGAGGGTAGGCGAGGGAGCTCTCCATGAGAAGCTATCGCCGCTCTGTTTTCTTCCTGCTTCTCATGGACAGCAAATACCCCCACGTGTTTGCCGTGCGTGGCGACCCATTAGACGGGTGGTGCACTGTGGTCCCCGGTGTATCAATCGGCTGGTACCTGGTCACCTGAGTGGCTAGTCTGCTAGGGATCAAGCGAAGGGGTTACTCCTTGGGCTTGGCGTTAAGGGTGGTCACTGTCCCCGGGGGTAACTCCCAGCGTATAGGTTCCGGCCAGCACTAAGGTAAGTGCCGAGGCTGGGAATATCTAGAGCCGGTGGCTGCCTTCCCTTGTTGGGCTCCATGGTGGGCGGTGCCGTCGGGCCTGAACGCCCATCAATGTCGTATGGGCAAAAAAAACAGCAACACCATTTCGATTCCACAAATTAACCATTTTCCATCTTTATTTCTAATTCACAGAGTATCCGATTCAAAAGAGTCTTTTCATAATGTGTCCCCATTTCTTGTCGAAAAAGCCATTTCTGGTAGTGTTGGTGAAGTTAAATCCACGAAGAAGCTTCGATCTGGCGATTTGCTAGTTGAAGTTGGATCCTCCAAACAATCCAAACAAATTGCTAACCTGAAACATCTGTCTACAATTCCTATTCAAGTTAGTCCCCACCCGACATTAAACTCCTCCAAGGGAGTTGTATCCTGCGGAGAGCTATTAAATGTTTCTGTTGAAGATATAACTAAAGATTTAAAAAATCAGGGAGTGACCCATGTACGGCGTATTTCTATACGAAGGAATGGCCAGCTCCTTGACACAAAACATTTAGTATTGACATTTGATTCTCCTAAATTACCTGAGCACATAAAAGTCGGATATATGCGCCTTTCTGTCCGAGAATATATTCTAAACCCATTGCGTTGTTTCAAGTGCCAACACTTCGGGCATTCAAAACTTCTTGCCGCGGGACTCTAACATGCGCCCGCTGTGCAGAGTCAGGCCATGATAGTACTAACTGTACTGCCGAAGAGAAGTGTGTGAATTGCAAAGACCAGCACA
Source organism: Argiope aurantia (assembly GCA_026543865.1). Classification (NCBI taxonomy): domain Eukaryota; kingdom Metazoa; phylum Arthropoda; class Arachnida; order Araneae; family Araneidae; genus Argiope; species Argiope aurantia. The sequence goes on along the minus strand of JAPMOR010061104.1, from coordinate 10,145 downwards.
CTTCTTTTTCCCGAAACTGTCTTGCTTGGAAGCAGGAGAAAGAAATAATTTCAACTAAGATCAAAAATAAAATTTCTTATCAGGAAGCTCGCAAACTCATAAAATCGAAAACGCCTTCAGCTGGAATAAATTACGCTTTTGCAGTTAAAAAAATGTCGGCAACCATATCCACTCAATGGGATCTGAATGATCTATCTTCTGGTAAGGTTTTAAAACCATTAGAATCTACTCTAAGAGCTGCTATTCCAGTTAACTTGCCAAATCCTTCGCCTGTGTCGGTTGCACCAATCAGTGATAATGCTTCAGCTTCCCTGGATTTAACTGGTTTTCAACTAGTGACACACACTAAAAAGTTTAAAAAAGCCTCACCTGTGGAAACAAAATCTTTAACCAATGCTGAAAAAATTTCAAAATTTTACTCTACCTCACCTCACCAAATTCCCACCACTGTTGCATCGCAAATTGCGCCAACTGTGAAACCCAAATTGTGTAATACGCCAATAATTGCTGAAATAAAATTACCTTCTTCTGATTCGGCACTACAATCCATAGACAATCTTCCTTTAAAAGGAACAAATCTACAACAGTCTAGTGAATCTGATGCTGATGCCGAAATGAGCTCTTCCACTGCATCAGATGGGGACATGTTGGAATATTGTATGTCTGAGGACTTAGAAGACCCGCCAGAAACTATAAGTCCTCCTCCCTCGATTAAATATAAAAAAGAAAAGAAAAAATACCTTATTTCTACGAAACATAAGAACTCGTAGTGAACTTGCATCTTACTTTTTTATTTTTTCGATGCTGTTTTTTGCTTTTAAGCTTAGAAGATATACATCTCGAAATTCTATATTTGCTATTGTATACGTGTGTAATATATATGTATATATATATATTGCATTTTATCTATATGTTTGCATCTTTAATGATATTTTAATTTTTTCCAACATTGTTTCTTAAGCATATTTTATATAGTTTTTTTTTAAATTTACCTTGATAATTTCTCTATTAGAATCGGATATGAAAAAAGTTTACAGCGAAATTGAAATAGTAAAATTAAATAATTTCAAAATGTTTTTAGAATTTTAACTTTTTATATTACAATACCATATGTTTTAAACCACGATCCTGTTTATCCACCATACGTTTGGCGCAGTATGGCCAAATTTGGCTCTTGCGCCAGTAAAACTCACTCAACCAACCAACCAACCAGAACATCTTGGGGTGCCGATCGTGCTTCCCTACTGCGAATTTATGAAGCAGTCATCCTTTCCCGTATTGACTATGGGTGTATGGTGTATGGGTCGGCCCGGTATTCTGTTTTGCGGCGGTTGGACACCGTTCACCATTCTGCTTTGCGGATCTGTTCTGGTGCATTTCGCACGTCTCCTGTAGAGAGTTTGCATGTTATTTGTAACCAACTACCTCTTTGCCTAAGGCGCCAAAAAATATCTGCCTTGTATTATTTCCGATCAAAATCTATTCCAAGACATCCTATAAGTCAAATAACACTGCCGGTTAGCCTGCGCAGACTCTATGATGCTCGACCCTCTCACATTATGCCTTTCTGTGAGAGAGTCAAAAGGTTCTTACAAGACTTCGACTTTGATAATGTTGGTATAAAATCTATTGATTATTGCTTCCCTCCTTGGGATATAACACAAATTCCTTTTTTGAATCCCTTTACAGGATTTGACAAGTCATTAACTGCTCCTATTATTTTTCAGCAACTCTTTCTATATCATCGCTATCGGTATTCTTCTTTCCTTCTAATTTATACAGATGGTTCAAAATCCGATGGACATGTTGGTCGTGGCGCAGTACTTTCATCCGATACATTTAGCTACCGTCTGCATAACTTTTCCTCGGTATTTACTGCTGAGCTATTAGCAATACTCTGTGCTTTAAAGAAAATTTCGTATTCTTCTCAAAGGAAATTTATAATTTATACCGATAGCATGAGTGCACTGGAAACGCTTTCTCATTATCACAGTCGAATATATCCCATTGCTGTCCCTATTCTATGCACTTTACGTCTCTTGCAGAATGAGGGCTTCCAAATTAATTTTTGTTGGATTCCAAGTCACGTGGGCATTGCTGGCAATGAAAGGGCGGACACTGCTGCAAAATCAGCATCAGTTACCTTGAACCAAGGACTTCCGTACACTGATGTGAAGAAGTCCTTCAATAGTCATATTTTTAAAATTTGGCAAAACCAGTGGGATTTGCAGATTCATAATAAATTGCATGACGTGAAACCCAACATTGGATTATGGCCCATTCTACCTATACGAGAGGAAGATGTCAAATTGACACGCCTCCGTATAGGACATACTCGCTTCACGCACAAGCACCTCATTTTTGGTGAAAGGGTGCCAGTGTGCCAAATATGTCAAGTTGATTTTACTATTAAGCACATTTTAATTGAATGCCAATGTTTTAACTCGTATCGATTACACTTTTTTAAATCATTACCATTAACTCTACAGGAATTGGTGGGTGAAAAACATCTCCGAAACCTTTTTAAATTTTTAAGAACCATTGGATTTTATATTTACATTTAATACTCTCTTTTGCTGTTTTTTTTAATAATTTTAATAATTTTTAAAAATTTTCAAGAATTTTCTCAAACTTTCATTTGAAATTTTAACTTTTTGAAAGCATTTCATATCATTCCAATTTGCGCTTTTTACTTTATATTAGACTTTATGATGTTTGGTTCTTTTTAATATCGTAGCATTTCATACCATATGCTTGGCGCAGCTTGGCCAAAAATGGCTCTTGCGCCAAAAAAATCCAACCAACCAACCGTATCTACGAGGCAGTCATACTTTCCCGTCTCGATTATGGATGCATGGTATATGGTTCCGCTCGCTTATCTGTTTTACGACGATTGGATACCATCCACCATTCTGCCTTGCGAATATGTTCAGGAGCTTTTCGTACTTCACCCACAGAAAGCCTTTATAATATATGTCACCAGCTACCGTTGCATCTAAGGCGTAAAAAAGTATCATCCTTGTATCTTTTAAGAGTGTTATCTGTCCCGAATCCCCCTCAGGGGCTCACCTACTATAGGTGAGTACGGGTGTCCCAATCCCGAGGTACCCAGGGATCTTTACTCCCTTTCAGTTCACTCTCCTCTACGCCTTCTGCTTTCTGCTGTGTCTTTCCTTCCCTCGACGGCAGGCGAGGGAGCTCTCCATGAGAAGCTGTCGCCGCTCTGTTTGCTTCTTGCTTCTCATGGACAGCCAAAACCCCACGTGTTGGCCGTGCGTGGCGACCCATTAGACGGGTGGTGCACTGTGGTCCCCGGTGTATCAATCGGCCGGTAGCTAGCAACCTGAGTTACTAGTCTGCTAGGGATCAAGCGAAGGGGTTACTCCTTGGGCTTGGCGTTAAGGGTGGTCACTGTCCCCGGGGGTAACTCCGAGCGTATAGGTTCCGGCTAGCACTAGGGTAAGTGCCGAGGCTGGAAATGACCAGAGCCGGTGGCTGCCTTCCCTTGTTGGGCTCCGTGGTGGGTGGTGCCGTCGGACCTGAATTTGTATCTATATCGCATGGGCTCTTCCAAAAAATCTCCCTTCAGTGGGCGTCCTAAGAATCAAAATTTTGTTAACTTTCAAATGACCAACTTTCATCATTTCGACTCCTTTTTTATAATTAAACGTGTGTCCGAAAATAATGAAACATTTAATAATATCTCTCCTTTCCTAGTACAAAAAGCTATTGCAGCAACAGTCGGAGACGTGTCTTCTATTCGAAAAATGCGTTCAGGTGATTTGTTAGTAGAAGTCAATTCTAAAAAGCAAGCTCAACAAATCATTAAAATAAAAGCTTTGGCTACATTTCTTGTGACAGTCGCACCTCATAATTCCTTAAACTATTCTAAGGGAGTTATTACGTGTGGGGAGCTGTTCAATGTACCTCTTGAGGAAATAACAAAAGAGCTCAAACCTCAAGGAGTCACGCAGGTACGTCAAATCAATATTAGACGGGATGGTCAAATTCAACCAACAAAACATTATATTCTAACCTTCCATAGTACTAAATTACCAGAATTCATATATGCAGGATACATAAAATTACCGGTTAGGCAGTACATACCAAATCCGTTGAGATGCTTTCAATGCCAGCGCTTCGGGCATTCCAAAGTTAATTGCCGCGGGACCCTAACTTGCGCCCGCTGTGCAGGAAAAGGCCATGAAAGCCAACAATGCAACGCAGAAGAAAAATGCGTGAACTGTGGCGAAAATCATACATCTTATTCTCGAACCTGTGAACGCTGGCAACTGGAAAAACAAATTACAACAATTAAAATAAAAGAGAATATATCTTATCCCGAAGCGAGACGGAAAATTGTAGCATTAACACCCAAACCTGGTTTAAGTTATGCATCCGCTGTTCAAAACTCCTATTGTGAAAACTGTTCTTGCACAAACTGTACTAAAAAAGGTATCAAAACAAAAACACAGGTAAAATTGTCTGATTCTGATACTGAAACTTCCCTGAATAGTATTCCTGATAATAGTAAACCAACTGTCACCTTTAAACAAAAACAGAAATCAAATAAATCCCTCAAGCTAAAGCTCTCCAAACGTGGACTGGCTACTAAAGATCTTGCCAGTAAACTTAAAAAAACTACTTTAAGCAGTTCTGTTGCTCTGGGACTTGCGGATAAAGGTGTTTCTCATAAGGACTTAACGTCCATTTTTGGTGGCACATCAAAAAGTCCCGAAATCATTTCACTCCATCCATCGGAGGAGGAGGATGAATTTGAAATGAGGTGCGATGTCACGCAACCTACGAACACTGTTCTCACACCTTCCCTTGCAAAAAGACTCTCTTAATGGGTACCTTCCTCTCTTGGAATTGTCGCGGCATTCGGTCCAAACTTCATGACATCAAGACCATTATTAACAACTTTCATCCTGTTTGCATTGGTGTTCAAGAAACCTTTTTGACACCAAACATTTCTATAAAATTGCGCGGTTATACCAGTATTCGAAAAGATGTAGACACAGGATCTCACATTTCTGGAGGTGTCTGTATCTTCACATCAAATCTTTATCCGAGCTCACAACTAAATTTACATACTTCTCTACAGGCTGTGGCTGTGCAAGTTCACGTACGAACATTAGTCACAGTCTGCTGCATTTACTTACCGCCTCATGATGTCATCTGTCAGCAAGACCTTGATAATCTAGTGGACCAGCTTCCTTCACCTTTTATTATACTTGGTGATTTCAACGGTCATAATATTTTGTGGGGTTCGAATAGTACAAACTCTCGTGGGAGACAGATTGAGCAGTTTATTTCCAACAACTGTCTCAGTTTACTGAACAACGAAGTGAAAACATACTTTCACGAACCCACACGTAGCTTCCATACAATTGATCTGGCCATATGTTCCCCTGAACTTCTGCCATTCCTGACCTTTGCAGTGAGCAGAGATCTTTATAATAGTGATCATTTCCCTATTATTGTCTCCCATGCTGATAGCGGTGGTGTGACTCATTGTCCTCCGCGTTTCCTATTCCAGCGGGCAGACTGGGGTGCTTTCATGCGATTGGCAAATGTCACAGAGTCTATGGTCAATACGTGCGACATCACGGAAGCAGTGCAACATGTCGTTGATAACATAATAAGTGCCGCAAATGCCACCATCCCGAAGACTTCCCCACGTGTAAGAAAACTTCGTAGACCGTGGTGGAACGAAGCTTGTCGTGACAGTCATAAGAACCAAAAACGGCTTTGGAATATTTTTAGAAGGTACCCGACAATAGAAAATCTGGTTGCTTTTAAGCGTGCCAGAGCCCTTGCTCGTCGCATACGCCGACGTAGTCAGAGGGAATCCTGGATAAAATTCGTGTCATCCATCACATCCACCACTTCCAGTAAACATTTGTGGAAGAAAGTAAAGGCTGCTAATGGGATATACAGTGAAACCCACATTCCTGTTTTAAATACAGGAAATATGGTGCATTCCACCCCTTTAGATATTGCCAATATTCTCGGTCAAGCATTCGCACAAGTATCCGCTACAGATTCTTACAGCCCTGAATTTCTGGCAGCTAAGAATCGCGCGGAACGGATGCCTTTGCGCTTTAAAGCCCAAAATACCAGTCCATATAACTGTGCATTCAAGTTGTCGGAACTGGAAACGGCTTTATCTAAAGCCCATGATACAAGCCCTGGACCAGATGGGATGACGTATAATATGCTCCGCCATCTGAACGCAACTTCCCTTTCGAATCTGTTATTATTATTTAACAGAATATGGATTGAACAGAAGTACCCATCGCAATGGCGAGAAGCTATTGTGATCCCAATATTAAAACCTGGCAAGGAAGCATCTAACCCTCTGAACTACCGACCAATTGCTTTGACGAATTGCCTCTGCAAAACCTTTGAAAGAATGGTCAATGCACGTCTTATTCACGAATTGGAGAAACAAGGATGTATTCCCCCGTTGCAGAGTGGTTTCCGAAGAGGTAGATCTACTTATGATAACCTCGTATTACTGGAAACCGAAATTCGCAACACATTTGTTAGAAGGAACCACCTTGTCTCCATATTTTTTGACATTGAGAAGGCGTATGACCGGACATGGCGCTATGGAGTACTTTCTAGACTTTATAATTTTGGTTTTAGGGGAAACCTCCCCATATTTTTACAGAATTTTTTATCACATCGGACTTTTAAAGTTCGTGTAGGTAACTTTTATTCTGACTCTTTTATTCAAGCTGAGGGAGTTCCGCAAGGAAGTGTCCTCAGTGTTACACTTTTTATTATTCACATTAGTCAAGTTTTATCTCTTTTACCTTCATCTGTTCAGGCATCACTTTATGTTGATGACCTACAGATTTCATGCCAGGGCAGCAATATGAATTTAATAGAGCGGCAATTGCAAAATGCCGTTAATAAAGTAGTCGCTTGGTGCGATAAAAACGGGCATACTATCTCTCCAGAGAAGAGCCGATGCATTCATTTCTGCAGGAAACGAAATATCCATGCAGATCCTGTTATTAAAATACGAAATGCGCCTATCGTTGTTGTAGATGAGATACGATTTCTGGGAGTAATTTTCGATAGAAAACTCTCCTTTCTTCCTCATATTTTAAATCTGCGGAAGAAATGTGAGAAAGCACTAAACATTATAAAGGTACTCTCTAAAACATCTTGGGGTGCCGATCGGACATCTCTGCTCCATATTTACGAAGCAGTCATCCTCTCTCGCATGGATTATGGGTGCATAGTGTATGGTTCCGCTCGTGCTTCTTTCCTGCGACGGTTGGACACCATTCACCATTCTTCGTTAAGAATTTGTTCCGGAGCGTTTCGTACCTCTCCCGTAGACAGCCTCTACTCTATTTGCAACCAACTACCTCTTGATTTAAGACGCAAAAACTTGTCTGCCTGTTATTATTTCCGCGCAAAATCTTTTCCTAATCATCCCATCTCTAATATAAAGTTACCAGTTAATCTTCGCAGACTATATGATGCTCGTTCCTCTCACATTCTTCCATTTAGTGAGAGAATGAAAGTACTTTTGCATGACTCAGGCCTTTCAAATGTTATTATTAAGACTGCAGATTTGTTATGTTTTCCTCCCTGGGACATCCCAAATTTTTCTTACATGAATCCCTTTGCGGGATTTGATAAATCTTCAAATGATCCAGCTATTTATAAGCACCTGTTTTTGCATCATCGCTATCAATATTCTTGTTTTGTACCAATTTTTACGGATGGCTCAAAATCAGATGTACATGTCGGTTGTGGCATAATTCTTCCGTCTGATACATTGAGCTATCGTTTACATAGTTGCTGTTCAGTATTCACTGCTGAGTTGATGGCAATTTGCTCTGCCCTTCAGAAAATTTCGTCTTTCCCTGAACGTAACTTTATTATTTATACAGATAGTATGAGTGCTCTGGAGACACTTTCGCACTACAGCAATCGGATGCATCCGATTGCGATTAGAATCCTATTTACTTGGCGTCTCCTACAAAATGAAGGTTTTCATATCCTTTTAGTTGGATCCCGAGTCACGTAGGCATTTCTGGGAATGAAGAAGCCGATTCAGCGGCAAAATCTGCAGACTTCTTTTTGTCCCATAAACTTCCATATTGCGACATTAAGAGATTTTTCACTAAACATATTTATTCAACATGGCAATTAACATGGGATTTAAAGATCGAAAATAAACTTCATTCCGTCAAGCCTACAGTTGGTTTGTGGCCTGTTCACCCTATACGAGAGGTGGATGTGAAATTGACTCGCCTCCGTATAGGACACACCCGTTTTACTCATCGTCATCTCATCTTGGGTGACAGGGTGCCAATTTGCCCCACTTGTCATATTGCTTTTAGTGTGAAACATATTTTAATTGAATGTCCTGATTTTAATACTCATCGTCATAATTTTTTCAACTCGTCTTCTCTTAACTTGCAAGACCTAGTGGGTGAAAAATACCACCCAAATATTTTTAAATTTTTAAGAGCTATTGGTTTTATCAACTATATATAACATCTATTTCATCTGTTTGTTCTTCCTTTTATGCTGAATATTTTTTATATATGATTATTTTACATTTACGTTAATCATTGTCTTACATTAAGATAGTTTTTTAATATTTGTATCGACGCATTTTATGTAGTTTTCATTGCTTTCACTTGTTTTTAAGATTTGTTGTTTTAAATGTCTGATCTGATTTTACCATATGCTTGGCGCAGTATAGCCAAATATGGCTCTTGCGCCAATAAACCATACACAACAACAACAACAACAACAACAACATCTGTCCCGAATCATCCCATAAGTCAAATGAAACTTCCAGTTAGTCTTCGCAGACTCTATGCTGCTCGCACCTCTCGCATTCTCCCTTTCGTCGAGAGAGTAAAAGAATTTCTGCAAGAGTCGGAACTTGATAATGTTCTTATTAAGTCGGTCGATTTGTGGTCCTTTCCACCTTGGGATATACCACAAATTTCGTTTATGAATCCCTTTGTTGGATTTGATAAATCCACAACAGCGCCAGTAGTTTTCAAACAGCTATTTCGTTATCATCGTTATAAATATTCAGATTTCACACCAATTTTTACAGATGGCTCGAAGTCGGATGGATTTGTTGGTTGTGGCATTATTATTCCATCCAAGACGCTGAGCTATCGTTTACATAATTTTTGTTCTGTATTTACTGCTGAGTTGTTGGCAATTTTTTGTGCACTTCAGGAGATTTCATCTGCCAATGAACGCAATTTTATTATATACACAGATAGCATGAGTGCTTTGGAAGCACTATGCCACTATGACAATCGATTGCATTCATTTGCCTTGGAAATACTGACTACTCTGCAGTTTCTCAAGAGTAAGGGATTTAATATAATTTTTAGCTTTGTTCCAAGTCATGTGGGAATATATGGCAATGAAGCGGCTGATTATGCCGCAAAAACTGCTTCTTCACCTTTATCACAAGAATTGCCATATGGTGATGCGAAGAAAACATTTCTTAGACATCTTTTTTCTACTTGGCAAAGGAACTGGGATCTGCATATCCATAATAAATTGTATTCTATCAAACCTTCCATTGGATTGTGGTCTGCTCTTCCTATACGAGAGATCGACGTCAAATTGACTCGCCTCCGTATAGGACACACGCGTTTCACTCATAAGCACCTCATTTTTGGAGATACCGCGCCCGTTTGTCCCACTTGTCATACTAATTTTACTGTGAAACATATTTTGATCGAATGTCCTTCTTTTAATTCACATCGTCAGAGCTTTTTTAATTGCTCATCTGTTACCTTGCGTGACTTGATGGGTGAAATACACCATCCAAATCTTTTTTAATTTCTTGAAAGCCATTTGTTTTTTTCAGTATATTTGATAATTCTGTTTTTTTTATTTTTTTGCTTGCATAGCAAATTTTTAAACAATTCTGCCAATATTACCATGTTTTTTTTTAGCGCACATTTTAGAAACTACTGTTTACCTTTTAGCATTTGATGTCTTGGATTTAAATTTTTGACCATATGCACGGCGCAGTTTAGCCAATTATGGCTCTTGCGCCAAAAAATCCTCAAAAATACCAAATACCGAAATTATGAGATGTTGTCAAACGATGATTAAAAAAATTCGGCATA
>JAPMOR010061093.1:0-12076 GCA_026543865.1 Argiope aurantia | reverse complement strand
ACAATTTTATTTCCAATTTCAATCCATTATCTCCAATATATCAATTAAACATCAATTATCTCACTAGAACTTTTTAAAACCTCCAATGCCTCCTAAGTGTATTGTAGCATCCAGTACCTCTAAAGTACCAGTTAATATTCAATATCTCCAAACCAACTTTTTATTTCCGCAATTCTTTTGCAGAAAAGAAAATATGTATTAACAATGAGTTGAGTTGGTTTTATTGTTTCCAATCTATATTCTTTTCCAATATATTCCCTCTGGAATAAAGCAAGACAATCCGAGAACAAAGCAACTATTCTCCATTACTTAAAGAATGCAAAATTGTGAACTAATTACTTAGTTATGCCCACTAAAAGAATATCATATTAATCTTAATTTCAACAATGAAATTTTAATTTCAATAGTATTTTTTTTCTTTTTGCTTTTCCACGGTCACCATACAGAATTGCCATACGATTCCCATTACAAACAGAAAATCGCATACTCAAGGCAACAATTCTTCCGTATTTATTGCAACATGTGGCCATATTTTTTAATTTCCCCGCTAAAATACATTTATCCCCAAATATGGTTTCCGACCATGAAAGGATGCCAAGTTCGGACAGAAAATTATTTTTTCGGCATTGAGTTTGCAGAAAGTAAATTTTGGAAATACAAAGAGTATATTTATTATGCCAACTGCAAACAATTATTCCAAACTCTCTTTTGAAGAACGTATACCCACAAAAGTCCTTTTGATCAACAAATAGTTCCTAAGAACTTTTTGAATATAAATGAATCAAAGGTTCCTTTTCAACATTCGAGACCTCCAATAAACATTTTGAACCTCTGAAACACCTTCAGTATCATTTCATCTCTCCAAAAATCCTTTGCAGACAGTTTAAGTCTCCATGTCACGTTTAGAATTATTTTTATCCCTCAAAAGTATATTTCAAATCATTTCGTTCCTCCAAACCACAATTACAACCGAAGCACAATTTCAACACTGATATTTTCCAATTCATCTCCAATATTTCAAATATCTCACTAGAACTTTTTAAAACCTTCAATGCCTCCTAAGTGTATTCTAACGTCCATTACCTCTAAATTAGCAGTTAATATTCAATATCTCCAAACCGACTTTTTATTTCCACAATTCTTTTGCAGAAAAGAAAATATGTACCAACATTGAGTTGGGTTTTTTTCTTTAGTATTTCCAAAGTAAATTCTTTTCCAATATATCCACTTCGGAATAAAGCAAGGCACATTCTGAGAACAAAGCAACTATTCTCCATTACTTAAAGAATGCCAAATTCTGAACTAATTTCTCAGTTATGCCCGCTAATAAAATTTCATCTGAATCTTGATTTCAACAATGAAATACCCGGTTGACAGAGTATCAGATTATAATTTCTGTGTCACTTTCAGAGAACTTAATTTCAATATTTTTTTTTTTTTTGCTTTGCTAAGATTACCATAAAGAAATGTCATACGATTAATCTTAGAAACAGGAAACCGCATACTGAAGGCAACAATTCTTCCGCATTTATTGAAACAAGCTGCCATTTTTTTCTTTCTTTTTGCTATCGCATCTAAAATACATTTGCGTCCAAATATTTTTTTAAGCATGTAAGGGGGCCAAATTAAGACAAGAATATTTTCTACAACCAATATCTGCAAGATATCTTTCGTACAACCAATATTTGCAATATGTCATTTTTTCATCCATTATCACCAAAGCACCTTTTAGCATTCAGCATATCTATGCAACTCATACTTACACTGCATCTTTTCCACATTTAAAGTTTCCATTTTAAATTTTGGGCATTTAAATTCTGAATTCTGCCTTTCAATTTCTTAAATCTTCAACTTCCAAATTAACATTTTTACTTCTTTTTCCTTTATCATATTTATCAATTTTTCCAGACTGAAGCCTTGTATCACCCTAGCACATTTTGAAAGTAAATTTAGATTTTTTTTAACTGAATTTAAATTACTCTTCATGAATTATTTGACCAAGATAAGTGATGAAATCGGATAAGTTTGAATAAAAAATTAATTTTTAATAATATTTTTTTCCTAGTCTCTCATTTTTTCATAAAAGGTTGCCACGAATTCCTTACCAAAGTTCATTTTTATCTCGTTTCCTGTCGGCAAACGAGTCAATATCATTAGCCATATGAAAAATAAAAATAAAATTACGAACCGCATAAGCAGAAAATTTATTATTTTTAGTCATGTTTCTCTATCCTAGATTAAAGTAGATCCAACGCCTTTCGTGAATTTTTACTTTTTTTAAGACTATTATTCGAATATTTCTATATAATTAACAACATTTTTTTTTCTTTTAAAACGATAAATATCAGAAATTATCCTATCGAATTCGTTGAATGAATATTTCGCCATCTTTTTGAAACAATTGTTTACAGAATTTTGAAAATTTCGTGGAAATATTAGACGATTATTCAGCAATTCAAACTGAAAGGGTTAAATTGAGACAGATTACATTCAAGTTTGTTATCCTCTCCTAAAAAAATTAAGTGAATACAATCAAAAATTAAACTAATAATTCAATCCATAAATAAATATTTTTAACATGATTTTAATGAAAATATTACAATCATTATTTTCATACGATTATTGAATTTGAGATTTCTTAATATTGATACCTTGTGAATCTAAATAATACGAATGGTAGATAGCATTTTCAGAAAAGGGCATCGGCGAAGAATATATAATTGGAGAAGCATAATAAGTCATTTGCCATGCAGCAGAGAAAAAAAATCAGTTAAATTATATTTTCACGAATGAAGTTTTTGAGATCTTTTGACTTCTCATTTTTTTTAAATATTTCACTAAAAAATAACAATTATTAACTGAAAACTGTTCCGATCAAATTATATAAAAAGCGAAAAAACGCAACATTTTAATTTAATTTTTTTTACTTTTTAGAGTATATAATCCACATAATGCAACTTTTATAAATTGTAGAACTTGAACACTTTTAACAATGACTTTAAGCGAAAAAGATTTTTTTTTTCTCTTTTCAGAATGTTTTTTCGGAACAATTTGAGAGAAAGGAACCTTATTTAATTAGCACAATGATATTCGATGCGTTGATTTTTTTTCAATAAGAAATTACACGGGACCATACTAAGTTTAATTTAATTCAATATTTTATTGGAAAAATTATTTTTTCACCGAATGCAAAAGAAGAAACTGAAACGAGATGATTTTTTTAGACGAGCTGACATAACCACGGAGTAAATTATTAATCTGCGTAAGGCAAAAACGTACTGCAAAAAACGATGAAATTTACCATAAAATGCTTATTTTTGTGTAACATTTCATACTTCTTTTGCGTCTGTCAGCTCTGGCACAAAGGAAAAATGTTTCTCGTTGAATTTAAAATAAATAATATTCAAAGCACAAAAATGTAAAAGCAAAATTTGATACTAACCAAATAACTACATTTTTAGAAAAAAAGTTCCTATATACTTTGAGTATAAAATTTAAATAGCTTGTACGTCTGGTTTTTGGCGTAGAAAAATATTTCTACTAGTTCTGAGTGAAAGCTCTGAAATATGTCGATAAATATCTATCTCTTAACGCTTGACCTTATTACAAAAAAGTCGTTTTTAGTTATCGGCAGTAAAGAGACTATTTTAAATCAATTGGGGAGATTACACTTACCTTTTCAGTTGATATAATATCGTTTTCATATTCCTTTTCTTAAAGAGCTAATTTTTCAGTACAAGCAAAATTTAACTAAATCGCATATTCTGTGCCATTTCTAAGAAACCTAAATTTATCATGGAAATAAATAACTCAGGTATGATAAATGAAATCTTAATTTTTTTAAAAGTAACCAAGTATAAAATTTATATTAAGTAAATAACATTTTCTAAAAGCTGTAAAGGCCAGATGTGATAATAAGGCACAACAATCCTTTCATGCAAAAAAAATTATTGCATTCTAATTACAAAACTTATAATTATTCTTTATTACTAAATTTTTATTGTTAATTAACTGTATTTCTTTTTCTCTTCGTATGATACATTTCAAGTTCTTTTAGAAAGAAAAACATTAAGGAAATATTTAAAACGCAAACACAGGAAATGTCACCTTGTGAGAGTATATAAAACAATATTGTAAATTTTGTAAATACAATGTTGACATAAGATTACTTTAAGATACTGAAATAAGACGCTGAATTTTGATTTTTGAAAAATGGTGTTTAATTCATTCAAATATATTTATAGCCTATTAAAAATTTTTAGTACCAATTTGCAATTAAAGTCGACTATTTCAAAATATTCAAAAACCAGTTTTCAAAGGTAGTCCACGCATAAATATAGAACTCATTATTTTAAACATATATTTTTATTAAATTAAGACATCTACTTTTCCTGTTATATTAATTACAAGTTTTTAGCAAAGAAAAAATAAAATGTATTGCAAACAAGTGAGTTTCAAATAAGGAGAGCGAAAATAAAAATGATAATACACAATCATCAAGAGTATATATTTAAATTTTCCTTTTATTCGTCATAATATTTTAATAAATTAAAAATTCTTATGCTGTTGAAATTATGCTCCATTATCTTTATATTATAGCATTTATATTACACAATAAATGTGCAATTCATGTTGATAAATACATTTATGAATAAATTCCTTCGCAAATTAAATGTAAAAATATTTCTGAATTTTTTAAAAACTCGTTTATAATTTAACTCATTTTAAAACAGAATTATTGCATATTTAATATTAAAAAATCAAGACTTTCTCTTCAAAAATTTAATTTCTGCAAAATGTAACGCTTAAAATTTAACCAATTTGTGCCATTGTTTTTTTCAATAGCAAACCAAAATAATTAATTTTTGCATTAATGCGCATGAAAAAATTAAAAATCACATTAATGAATTATCTCTTATAGCAGGAATCAAAAAATAAAATGAACAAAACATTAAATCTGGCTCAATACTTTATATTCTATATCTTATTACAGAATTTAATGAATATATATCTAAATAAAATAAACGTGTTAGCATTTTTTCTTGCCAAATAAATTTTGCATTGTAAATTTAAGTTTAACTAAAAAGCATACTACTCAGAAGTTTCGCACTTCATATCAAGAACAAACACTATATTACACTTTATACATTAGATCTAACATTAAATTACTATTATACTCAAACTTCACCTTGCATTCAACAAATAAACACGAAAAAGATTTCATTTTTTAAATGTGATTTCATTTTTTTCATTTTCTAAATATTTAATTTTTTCTGCATATTTTTTTTCTTTCTACTTTTTTAAATTCTATTTTATTACATCTTCAGATTTTATTTTCACCAAAACCTGACTATTTGCATTACAGCATCATATTTTATACAAAAAATCTTTAATAATTCACCTTTAGTAAATGTATTTACATATCTTTATTTGTCGATAGATTCATCGCTTTTAAAATAACATATCATCTAAGAATGATAATTGAGTCAGCAATTTTACTCTATGCTTTCTCTTACGAACTATGCATTTCTTGTAGTTCTCTTTTTAAACAAATATGCAAAGTTCGATGATTTAATGTTCACGTTTTGATAATGGTAATTTCATACATTAAAGCCATTTCATCCTGGCGGTATGGCATCATTTAAATGTATTCACCAAAAACTGTTTACAGAATAGAAAAGTCACATTTTTCTTTAAAACAAACTTTTACATGATTTCATCCATGAAATGTAGCCATATCAGCAAATCTAATTTTTATTATTGCAGCTCATGAAAAAAATGGCTAAATAAAAATAGCGGATTTTTTCGTTTTTTATTGTTTTTTACTGTGAACACTAAAATATTGTCCCAGGAATTGCACATGAATATTATCGTTATGTGAGCTAATGTTATTTACTACAAATATTAATGTCAAACAAAGGGTAAAATGTCAGATGCTAAAAAATTTTTTTGTTGACATTTTGGAGAAAAGAAATTTGAAAGAAAACTGTGGAGAATTTTTTTTTCTCTGTACACTGAATAAAAATGTCAGGAGATACCCTCCCGCAAACAAAACCGCATACTGGATGCAATAATAGTAAAAATAATATAATTTGAAAATTGATTTCGGAAAAGAAATTGTGCGCAGTCAGGGAAGTTAAATTTTACTTCTCCTGCACTTTCGCCGGAAAAAAAAAACATAAAATGACAATTTTTTTTTTTTTTTTTTGCTAAACACACTTGAAAATTAGTTCCAAAGTATCCTTTCGTAAAAAAAAGGATCATCGCATATTGAGGGCAACAATTCTTCCATAATTCTTCAAAGAAGATAGGTCAAAACTAGACTTTTTCTTTTATTATGCCGCCTAAAATAATTCTCTCCAAGTATTGAAAACAACCATGAAAGACTGCCAAGTTAATGTAGAAAATTTTATTTCGACTAAAATACAAACAGTGGATTTTATTTTTTATTTACAGTATTATGTGAACTGTAAAAACCATTTCCAAAATTTAAATTCGGTATCAAATAAAGTCACAAACCGATCCATTCTTCATTTCAATAAAGAGAAATAAAATGAGCATTAATCATTTATACGCACTCTAAAACAATTTGATCCTTTAACTGATTTACAAAATGAAATACTACCATGTCAGAATAGCAGAGTTTTATTTCTACATCTTTCTAGTAAAAAAGAACGTGGAATAGCAATCAGTGAATTTTTTATTCCATGTCAACTGTAAAGATTTATTCAAGGATATTCTTTTGAAACCATAGGGAATAGAACTGAAGGCAACGATTTTCCTTTATTCATGGAGAAAAAGAGGACAAAAAGCATTTTTTTTTTAATGCTCGCTAAGATAATTTTCTCCAAATATTGATTTCAACTATGAACACAAAATTTTCATTTCTACTGCCCTTCAAGAAGCTGAAGAAAAGAAAGCTGAAAGAATAGCAGTTTATTATTTTTTTCTGCGCATACTATAAAAAGTATGTCAGGATGTGTCCTCCACGAAAAAAGAATCCGTACAAAAGAGGACTCCATTTTTCCGTAAAATGATATAAAATATATATCCGAAAATTTATTTAAAAGATGAAACTTTGCGACGTCAAGGAGCAAAATTTTACTTCTCTTGCCCTTTTGCAGAAAAGTAAACATGGAATGACATTCAATGGATTTTTTAAGCTAAACTCACTGTAAGCATTACTTCCAGGTTACTCTTTTGGAAGAAAAATGGATAGTTCCACATTGAAGGCAACCGTTTTAATTTGCAGAGAATAGAGAGTGGAAACTTACGGTTTAATTTTTGTAACGAACACTAAAATAATTCCCCCAAATATTGATAAAAACCCTGAAACGGGACCATAATAGGGCAAAAAATTATTCGTTCACAGAGAAGAAAATATGGAAATATAGAAAGTGCATATATATTTTTTAATTTTTAGTATTATGTAAACTGTGAAGGTTGTTTCCAAGATTTCCATTATGAAATAAGGAAAATCGAACAATGACGGCAACCATTATTAGTTTTTTTTATGGAGAAATTAGTGCAAAAAGCAATTTTAATTTGCTATGCCCTCTAAAATAATTTTCTCCAAATTTTGATTACAACCATGAAAGGTTGAATTGTTAGGAGAGAAAATTTATATTTCTGCTATTCATTCGCAGAAAAGAAAATATGGAAGTACCAACAGTGGGTGTTTTTATTTTTAGTATTATGTAAAGTGTACAAGTTGTTTCCAAGATTTCCATTCGGAAATATAGAGAATCGAACATTGAAGGTAACCATTATTAATTATTTATGTAGAAATGATGGCAAAAATTAATTTTATTTTGTTATTCGCTCTAAAAACATTATCTCCAAATATTGATTACAACCATGACAGTGTGTCATATTCAATCAGATAATTTATATTTCTGCTGTTCCTTCACAGAAAAAAAATATGGAAACGCAAAGTGGATATATATATATTTATAAAGTTGAATAAGCCGACCCATTCTTCATTAAAGAGAATTAAAATGTGCACTAATCGTTTTTGTGCACTCTAAGACAATTTGATCCTTTAATTGATTTCCAAAATGAAATAGTACCATGTCAAAATAGTAGATTTTTATTTCTACTGCTTTCTCGGAGAAAAGAAAACGTGAAATTGCAATCAGAGAAAAAAAATTTTCTACGTCAACTGTAAAGAATTAATCCAGGGTATTCGTTTGAAACCATAGGGAATAGAACTGAAGGCAACGATTTTCCTTTATTCATGGAGAAAAGAGGACAAAAAGCATTTTTTTTTAATGCTCGCTAAGATAATTTTCTCCAAATATTGATTTCAACCATGAACACAAAATTTTCATTTCTACTGCCCTTCAAGAAGCTGAAGAAAAGAAAGCTGAAAGAATAGCAGTTTATTATTTTTTTCTGCGTATACTATAAAAAGTATGTCAGGATGTCCTGTCAGAAAAAAGAATCCGTACAAAAGAGGACTCCATTTTTCGGTAAAATGATATATATTTTATATCTGAAAACTTATTTAAAAAATGAAATTTTGTGACGTCATGAAGCAAGATTTTACTTCTTTTGCCCTTTTGCAGAAAAGTAAACATGGAATGACATTCAGTGGATTTTTTAAGCTGAACTCACTGTAAGCATTACTTCCAGGATACTCTTTAGGAGGAAAAATGGATAGCTCCACATTGAAGGCAACAGAAACATATTTTGTATTTACAGAGAGTGCAAAATTGCAATTTTTTTTCTAACACCCACTAGAATAATTTCCTGAAATTATTGATTAAAACCATGAAACAAGACCATGATTGGGCAGAAAATTATTCGTTCGCAGAAAAGAAGATATGGAAATACAAACAGTGGATATATACATTTTTTTTAATTTTTAGTATTATGTAAACTGCAGAAAAAAGTTTCCAAGATTCCCATTCGGAAATAAAGAGAATCGAACAATAACTGCAACAATTTTTAGTTGTTTTATGGAGACATGAGGGCACAAAGAAATTTTATTTTGCTATGCCTTCAAAAATAATTCTCTCAAAATATTGGTTGCAACCATGAAAGGTTGCCATTTTTGGCAAGAAAATTTATATTTATGCTCTTCGTTCGCAGAAAAGAAAATATGGAAGCACAAAGAGTGGATATTTTTAGTTTTATGTAAACTTTAAAAGGCGTTTCGAAGGTTTCCATTTGGAAGTGAGGAGAATCGAACAATGAAGGCAACAAATTTTTAGTTAATTACGGAGGAATTAGAGGAAAAATCAACTTTAATTTGTTATGCCTTCTAAATTAATTCTCCGCGAATATTGGTTACAACCATGAAAAGGTGCCATGTTAGGTCAAATAATTTATATTTCAGCACTTAATTCGCAGAAAAGAAAATAGGGAAGCACAAATCGTGTATATTTTTATTTTTCATTTTATGTAAAGTGTAAAAGATGTTTTTCCATTCGGAAATAAGGACAATCGAGCAATGAATTCAACAAATTTAAGTTTTTTATGGCGACATTAGGGCAAAAATTAATGTTATTTATTATGCCTTCAAAAATAATTCTCTCCAAATATTGGTAACAACAATGAAAGGTTGCCATTTTTATGCAGAAAATTTATATTTCTACTATTCGTTTGCTGAAAAGAAAATATGGAAACACAAAGAGTGGATATATATATTTTTTAATTTTTAGTATTATGTAAACTGTAAAAGATGTTACCAAGATCTCCATTCGGAAATAAGGATTTAACAATGAAAGAAACCATTTTTAGTTATTTATGGAGAAATGAGAACAAAAATTAATTTTAATTTGTTATGCCCTCTAAAATCAAATGTTGTCTAAAACCATGAAAGGGTGCCAGCCATTTTAGGTCAGAAAATTTATATTTCTACATTTAATTCGCAGAAAAGAAAATATGGAAGCGCAAATCATGTATATTTTTATGTTTATTTTTATGTAAACTGTAAAAGATGTTTTTCCACTCGGAAATAAGGAGAATCGAATAATGATGGCAACAATTTAATTATTTATGGAAAGAGGAGGGCAAAAAGTAATTTTATTTTGCTATGGCTTCTAAAATAATTCTCTCCTTGGTTACAATCATGAAAGGTTGCCATTTTTGTGCAGAAAATTTATATTTCTGCTATTCGTTTGCTGAAAAGAAAATATGGAAACACAAAGAGTGGATATATGTATTTTTTAATTTTTAGTATTATGTAAACTGTAGAAAAAAGTTTCCAAGATTTCCATTCGGAAATAAGGATTTAACAATGAAAGCAACCATTTAGTTATTTATGGAGAAATGAGAAGAAAAATCAATTTTATTTTGTTATTCCCTCCAAAAAAATTATCTCCAAATATTGATTACAACCACGAAAGAGTGTCATATTCAATCAGATAATTTATATTTCTGCTTTTCGTTAGCAGGAAAGAATGTATGGAAGCACAAAGAGTGCATCTTTTTATGTAAACCGTAAAAGATGTTGCCAGATTTCCTTTCGAAAATGAGGAGAATCGAACAACAAAGGCAACCCTTATTAGTTTTTTTGTTTTTGTTTTTTGTTTTTTTTATGGAGAAATGAGGGCAAAAGTTAATTTTAATGCCTTAAAAATAATTCTCTTATGCCCTCTAAAATAATTCTCTCCTAATATTGACTTGAACCATGAAAGAATTTCATGTTCAATAAGATAATTTCTTTTTGCTATTCGTTCTCAGGAAAGAAAATATGGAAACGCAAAAGGTCGATATATATTTTTTTAATTTTTAATATTATGTAAACCGTGAAAGTTGTTTCCAACATTTCCATTAGGAAATGAGGAGAATCGAACAATGAAAGCAACCATTTTTCTTTATTTGTAGAGAAAATTGAACAAAAAGTGTTTATGGACGCTGTAATAATTTCCTTCAAACATTGATTTGAAACATTGAAGAGTGTGAAGTATATATAGAAAATTTTCAGTTTTATTTCCCTTAATGAAAGGAGACAAGTAAGAGTTACGAATTATTTTTCTGCCCTTAGGGAAAATAAATGCATGTGAAGGCAAGATATTATATATATGTTAGTAGATGTGTTTTCTAAGATCTACTAAGAATTTTGGTAGGATATCCACTCGCAAGCAAACAAATTTGAATACGAACAACAAAGCATCATTTCTTTGCAACTTTGGAAAATAGGTTCAAATTATAGAATTGTTTCTGTTATCTTGCTAAAATACTAGGACACCTAATACTGATTTCCATAACATGGAATCAAGTGTTGGCGGTGAATATTTGTTTAGGCTGCCCTTTCAATGAAATTATTACGTTCGAATCCGCGCATTGGTTTGTCCCAAGATATCCACTCAAAATCAAACAAAAAAACTATACCGTCACAGCAGTTTCCATTCTTCCATTTGTCCGATAATATTTGGGAATTTTTGTTATGTGCATTTATGTATTACTCAATACAATGATTTTCAGAATGATATGGAACCAAAGAGGGTAACGAGTTTTTAATTCTCTTGCTTTACGAATAAAGTATCTCGGAGGCAGAAAATCGCAGACTCAATTATGCAGTCGTTGTTGTTAAAGGTACTGTACAGATGCAAGACATCAACTCGTAGCCAATGAAAAGATGCATTCTGCCAACGAACCATTCTTACCATTTGACAGAAGGGGAAAAAAAGACAAAATGGAAAGTCAAATTGTGGACTCAAAAATTTGTGTCTTAATACCCACAAAAAGTAAAACAAAGGCAAACTGCACATTACTGCAAAACCTTCTTTTTCTTAGACTTAATCAGAAGAATAATTGGTTACAATAAAAAAAATCTTTTGGAAAAAGAGTCCAATCAGTCTCTCTGCCGTCCTTCATTAGAAAATAAGACAAGGGTGACGAATTGTCTTTTTAACATAAGCAGTGTTTTTATAGGTTTAGACTACCATAATAACTTTTTTCACTTCTTTTAAAAAAAGATTGCGATTCTCGCAATTATTTATTCCTGCAGCTCTTGCGGGAAAATAAATCACTCTTTATAAGGTTGTTTTTTACATTGACTGTCACAATGGCTCTTACCGTGATATAAAGAGGCCTGAATATTTTAGACGAGTTTATTAATTATGTA
>JAPMOR010061091.1:0-11907 GCA_026543865.1 Argiope aurantia | reverse complement strand
TGCATTGAAATTATTATATTTCTTATTAATTTCATTTCTTATAGACACGTGTTGATATGTACACTTTTTTAGATTTGCAGTAATATTTAATTTATTTATTTTTTTTAAATTTGAGCTTTTGTCAATACGATGATAACACGCTGATAAGAGCTAATTTTTCCCATGCACGTGTTATGTCCTCGTGCAGGTTAAATTCAATTTTTATTATCAGCGAAATTAATTGTTCAAATACATAATTCAATTATTTTTTAAATTCATTAAAAATATAAATTTAACTTTTTATTAAATTATTTTTTAAATTGTATTTTATTAATACAATTGAAAAGATTATTTTTTGAACTTCATTATGGTGTACTAATCAATTTTGTGCTGTAATATTTTCGTGAGCTATTGCGGAAAAACGCCAAAATTTTTGCTAATCTTTAATTTATTAAAATTATAACTGAAAATTCAAAAATATCGCTCCGAGGGGCACATTCCTAACCTCCAGGGTATACATGTATTAAATATGGTAGCTGTAGTTTAAGCGGTCAAAACCTGTAGAGGGCCAACAAACACACACAGACACATCGAGCTTTATTATAAGAATTGATAGATAGTTAAACAAAATTGAATTTAATAAACGTTGTTTCAGAATTCCTTTGTTTTGTCCAGGACTGTGTAACTTTTCAACTGTAAATGACATCTCTGGAAGCAATTCAAAAGGTTGTACAGATTGTTAAGATTTATGATTGAAACTGATGGCATAATATTGATTGAAATAAATTGATTTTTACCTCATCAATGAATAATTTGATATTTACTATTTTCATAACCATTTTTTATATATATATAACAGCAATTTTTATAGAAGAATTTGCAGTGTAGCTGAAGTGATATAAATCTAGTCTGCAAAAGATCCCAAAAATTAAAGTGAAAGAAAAATTATTGAAACTCTCAAAATTCATGTTACTAAAGGTGAGGAAAGAAAAAAAAAGGAAATGTTTCCTGATAAATGCCATTTTATTGTAGGCCATTTTACTGTAGGCATCCCATTTTATTGTAGGTCTTTCCATGGATATCCTGCTCCCATCTGTCTCAATATAGTCAATCTGTCGCTGTTTCTAACAGTGGGACATCTCTAATTAAGAATAAGAGTTAGAGGTTCAGAGCCGTTTCTGTTTACCTTTCTTGTAAATAAATCAACAGTTTAAGTAAATATGAAGAATAAAATGGGGACTGAAGGCGAATTTCTTTAAAATGCTTGATACCCTAAGGAACAAACATATTTTTTTATTATTTTAATCTTTTATTGTAAATATAGATTTATAAATATTCTTTTTCTATAAAGTTATTACAAATATTGTATTTTTATGTTTTTTTCTGAATTTGAGAGGGAACACCCACTAGCATGCAAGTGTACCTTTGTATGACAAGCTAATCAGGGGATTTTGTTAATGATAATTAAAAAAATTATATTTCCCGGTACATAATGGATCCGAAATACCGATATTAATAAAAAATTATAGCTATCTCAGATTTTTGATAGATTTTGAATTCTAATGTCTAAAAAAGGAAAATTTAATTTCCATCTTTTTTTAAGTTTACGAAGATAAACATGAAGATGAACGTATTAAGAAAGCAAATTATTTGCTATCATCTTTAATTACATGGCATATATTCAGACACGTTTAGCTGGTATAATTCATTCTGCCTTTGAAATAAAGAATTTTATAGTTTCAATTTATTATGATGATTAATAATCGTTATAAAGTAAGTAAAATGAATATCATTAAAGTAAAGATAATATTTCCTTTTTCGTACATTAATAAAAATTTTAATTGAATTTATCATATAACTTCTAAAAATCACTCTTTGGAATTCATCATACAACTGCAATAAGTCCCACAATCAATCATCTTTTTATACCCATTATTGAGTGAGCAGAAATTGTTGCTAACTAAGCAATAGAACTTCGTATAGTTTTTAAAGACAATTTCAAATTTATTTAAGAATTTCTATATGAAGCATTTTTAGTCAATATATCAATTCACTCTTTAAGCTTTTATGTCTAATAATATGTACTTTTCTGAGGCAGAAAATCCTTTGGATTTAACAGATCTCATATTTCACTTACTCACTAGTTTTAAAGATGTTAAGATTAGAGAAGTTATAATTAATGGAAGAGATAAGTAGATTGGCTTCTGAATTCTGCTTTAAAGAATTTATTTGAATATCGAATAATTAATAAAATGACATTAGGTACTATAAAATTCTTCATAGAATGTCAATTGCTATTTCTTTTACACATTCAAATTTTCCTGTTCCCACATCTAAAATTTTATTGAAGTAGTAACATGTAATTTAGTTCAGTAGACCTTTAATGTAATGTGTCGTCTCAATTATCAAACCTGTGATCATTTTTCTCAATTCATTTCGCATTTCTTTCTCTCTAGGAGACAGACTTTTTCAAAAGAAAAAAAATAATGCAGATACCAAATTGACATTTTTGCTTCACATTTTCTTCTATTTAACACACTCTTTGAAAATATCGCTCAAATAAAAAAAAATTAAAATATGTTTTCCGATATTTTACTTAGTTTAAATTTACTCTTCATTTCATTTTGTTATCATTATGCTTTATAACTCATGATATGGATCATTATAATATCTTTAACCTTTTCATTTGCACTTTTCATCTCCGATTAATAATTTTTTCATTATTCTTTAAATGCGAAACACGGTGTTGGAAGTTTCAGCCTTTCACATCCTTATCTATTAACATCTATTGCCAAGTTCATCGTATATTCAAGATCTTAATTCAATAAAATTGTTGCTATGTATTTTTTCCAGAAAATAGTTTACAGGCACTAATAAGTAAGGATATTTTTCTGTGACACTCTTGAATGGATGGTTCTACAGAAACAAGAGACGCTAAAACTCGAATAAGATCGCTGACTTCGCCGGCGGGCTTGTCTATGACAAATACCATGAGCAACAACATCATTATTCTATGATGAAATGATATACGAATTAGACTTCTTACAATATTCCTTAACATTTTATTTGAATAAAATTTAGGTTCAGGCATATGAATCGACTAAAATGATCTTATAAAGGGAAGTATAAAGAATCTGCAATGGCTCAAATACGTGCAGAAATTCGACACATACCAGATAAGTCAGGGTCACTAGACAAATTTCTATTGAATTAGAGGAATTTCAAAGTTGGGGAAAATTTCACATTTTTGAACATATAGATATTAATGCATGCACATTATAGCATTAAATACAATATTTTATATTGCCATGCGATTTCTATATAAAAGCTTTTAATAATGCTTCATCCAATGTAAACTCCAAAGAAATTTTAACGATGTAAGAAAGTGATGTAGTTTTAAATTAAACAGCGTTAATCCGATAATAAGTTGCATAAATTGTCTCGAAATTTATTAGATTCTGCAACTCTTCTAAAATTTTCCTGCATCAAGAGAAGCATTTTTGTCTATGAATTTCAATAAATACATTTCATTAAATACGCATTTTTAGGATTCTTTCTCTATCGTTTTATACTATTAAAACAGTGAGGTATTTTAGAAACTGTCAAACGATTTAGTGCCTAGGTGATAATTAACAACACGAACTCATTTCTCAAGATTTGAGTAAAAAATTGCATTAATATATTTTTACTTCTTATTCTTGAAAAACTTGATATTTAATTAATTTTTTCTTTCAATTTTAAGAGGTGCGTAAGTAGAAATTGAATTCTTCGGCCGAATTATCTAAGATTATTTTATATTACAGTATGCAGGGAAATTACAATGTATCATGAATTGAAATGAATGCATCATTTATTGAAATCTTCTCTATATTTGCTTATTAAACTATCACTTTCTTTTTGTACTTAGAAAGTTACCATTGTGAGACGAAACTCTTCGTCTTGAAATGTTTCCAGACAAAGAAGATGCTACGTTTGTAGCATCCTCTTTTCACGAATTCCAACTTGAAACCAATATAAGATTATCTTGGATAGGAATGATCTTCTAAGTGATTATTTTTATTTTTATTTTTGAACTAATCAGAGGATTCAAATTCCCCAGTTTGGAAAATAGAAGCCTATATCCGGCCATCAAGCTGCAAACTCTCTGGTCTCTTAGTAATAATAGCTTAATAAACATATAAAAAAGTGGCTTTCTAATATATTTGTTATAATCAAATATGGTTTGAAATTAATCATTGTTAAGTCTACAACTTCGATATTCCTAACCAATTTGTAAAGAATTATCATTAAATAAAATGTTTATCTCTTGAATAATTAAGGATGAAATGTTCATTCAATAGCAACAATTTTCTCTTTGCATTTCATCAAAAATATTTCAATAGAATATGTGATGTTGCAAGATTACATTATTCTTCTTGCACTTCACACTTTATTCTATACTAGCCGCCTTTGGCGACCAGCCGGTTCGCCAGTATTACCGGTGACTACAATTTTCAATTAAATATTTTAAGTAACTGGTCTCTTAATAGATTCTCAAACAAAGCATTTTTAATCTTCATATTTTGAAAGTCATAACAAACTTATACTGTTGTTTAGATCCTTTCGTTCAATTTACTATATATATTTTGCTAATTTGTTATCATTTCCGGTAAAACTTCAACTTTAATTTAAAGTGGAAATGATGAAATTGCAATTAATATAAAGATATTTTTAAATAAAAACAAAGTGTATTATTTTAATTATCATCTTTAATGTTATTTATTTATTATTATTATTACTGAATATGAGTATTGCAAACAGAATCGCTCGGTATTTAAGTCTTATGTGAACTACAAAATATTTTTCATAATTTATGTAATATCTCAAACAATAATTCAACAAAAATTTCTCAGATTCAGCATAAAATTCAGTTTTTAGTTTTGCTTTCAAAAGGATTGAAATGAAATCAATAATAATATTTTGTTCCGGACTATAAATATATTTCAAAAATTATGAAGTCTAAATTTAATGCAGTAAGGTATCATATTCTGAGAAATATTCTGGACACACCAAATTTTAAATAAATGAACGAATGTTTCTGTTTTCCACGATCAACTAAGACTTATTTATGAAGTTTTGAATGTTAAAAATTTAGAAAAACTCAACATTTTCATTATCTTAGGCCAATTAATCTTGAGAAACTGCCGAGCTGATTGGCGTATTTTCTTTGAAACTATCAATGGAAAATCTAAAATTATCCTTTTTTTTATTGAATAGGGATATTCAAATTTTCAGAAATCAGTCAGTTTAAGTGATGATTTAATTGATTGGAAATTAACTCTTTTTATTTAAAATATTAGTGTTTCAAGAACCTTTTGTTATTCGTAATTTCCACAGCAGAAGCTTAATGTAAAATCAAAAATTCGTTATTTATTAGAGCATTTATTAAATCAAGTTACATAAAATATAATCATTTTCCATTTAGACCATTTTAGCAGATTTGTGACTTACTAAAGGTTTACAAATCAGCTGTGTGGCTCTGATTTGAATGGATATCCTGTTCATATTAAACAAAACTTGCCTTAAAATATAACTGATTTATTGGATTAATAATATAGAGAGTGTAAAAGATCATAAAATAACTTTCTTGAATTTATTTTTTAGAAAAATTAATATTTCATATATGTTTCATTTCCTACAGAACGTGCCGAAAATTATATTTTTGCAGATTTCATTTCCAAAAAGATTTAATTTATTTTTAATTGGAGCTTTAATCAATGTGATGGCTACACTTTGAAAAAAGCTAATTTTTTTCCATGAATGCAAAACGTGCTTAATTTTAATTTTTATTTTTGACGAAAAAAATTATTGAAAAACATAGTTAAAATATTTATTTAAAAATTCATTAAAAATAGAAATTTAATTTTAAGATTAAAACATTAGTATCATTTAAAAGATAAATTTTTTATCTTTAACTTCATTTAAAAATCTTTTTTGTGCGGTAATATTTTCGAAAGCTATAGCAGAAACACGTCAAAATTTCGCTTAATTTTTAAATAAATAAAATTCTAGTTAAAAGTTCGAAAAAATAACCCCCAGGTGCACATTCCCGGCCTCCAAAGTATACACGTGCCAAATTCGGTAGCTATAGGTTGAATGGTCTGGCCTGTAGAGCACCAACATACACACACACAAACACACACACATTGAGCTTTATTATAAGTATAGATATAGATTACTAAATGGATTCTGGACTTTTAAACGTTACATAAATACATTGAATTAAAAAAAGACCTGGACTTCAATTGCTGCTGTTTCAGGGAGAAAGATTTCGCATCGTTATAAAATATAATGACTTACAAAATTATTTGTTTTAATCTTTCACACACCTGTTACAAAATCCATTATAAAGATTTTATAATTTAAACGTTTTCCATTTGGGAATATGTTTTGGATTATCTAAGTAAAATAATTTAAATTTTAGGATACTAAAAATGTATAATTTAATAAATATTTTGGAAAATAATTCTATTTATACACATCATGCAAAGGAAGGATTTCGTTTTGTCATCACATAAATAAGGAGTCTTTTATCTATTCGAATTTTCGGAAAGATTTTAAAATATGCGAGCACTTAAGAGGAATTACAATATGTCCCTGTTGAATAGAAATATTTTCCCTCTCTGTTGAAAGATGAATAAGAGAAATGGATATAAATTCAATGCTTTTTGCCATCTGAAAAATATTTTGATATAATGTTGTTTGATAACCATAGGATTTCGTCTACATATATTTTAGAATTCTTGTATTTTAAACAACAACAAGAAAAATAATACAGTGATATTTAAGGGTATCGCTTAAAAGTAGTTATTTGGGCTAATTATTATTACTGACAATGAGCACTTATTTAGCAATTTTATGCTTGAATGAATTCTAAAAGTTAACATTTCAAAATTTAAATTTGTTTTAGTATTTATATTGCATTTGGTTTTTCTTTGATTGGTGGATAAAATATGCAGGTGTGATCATTCTAAGTTTGTTCATTTGATTATAAATATTAATGTGTATCGATCATTTCCATACAATGAAGGTGCTGCTAAAAGTTTGATGAGAAATGTTAATAAAATTTTATATTTTATGTTTTTTTTTCTTTAATTTTATAAGCGCTTCTCCTGGTTATTTCTAATTCTATGTTTCTGTATATTTATGAACATTTTATGCTAAAATCTCAGTGGATTTGATGGATAAAATATATTAATTGTCTAAGCTAGTAGCAACCTAATAGATAATTTTTAAACAAATAAGGAAAATTAATATTAAAATTCTTGTAATAATTGTAAGAATTACAATTAAGGTTTCAGTCAATAAATGCATTTCTGAAAAATTACATGGACTAAATTTTCATGCAGTTCCTTAATATTATTAATAATATTCAATAGAATAAGAATAAATCCTGGAAATCTGCTCTGTTACTCCTTGCCAACCACGGAACTAAGGTAAGTATTCTGGTTATAGACATGACGCAAATTATGAGCCTATTTCCGTGATATTTTATTCCCTGAAAAATCACCGAATGCATTCGTTAGATTGGGATGAATTTGTTCCATTCAAAATTGATTAAAATCATTTGATGAATAAAATTGTGTTAACTTCAAATAATAGATATAAACCTATTATCATATAAGACGTGACTAAGTTGGGTTACTACATCGGACCATATAAAGTCAATGTTATAGTATATAGACTTTGCTCGCTTTAAAAAGAACACTTTCGAAAAAGACGAGTTTCTGCCTTCAGCTGGGATTGTCAAGACATAATTCATTAAACCTCATATATGTTTCAGCCATTGTAGGTTCGTTAACGCAGATTCTTATCCAAACTTTTACCAACCTAAATGTCTAAATTTACAACTAATTCCTCAAAGATATCCCCTGAAAATGTGAAACTGTTACCTAATACAAAGGGAATGATAAGAACAAATAAAGAAAAAAGAAATATTCAAATCAAAGATCATCGCTGACCGTCCCGCAAAACTAGCCTTACAGACACTGAAGTTAAATGCTGGCTGAAAGACCTAAAATATATAAAGGCATGTCATCGTAATGAAAATGATTTTTTTCCATACATGATTATAAATTTTATTTCCCTGTATTTTTTATAGTCTTTCTGTCTGACAAAGTATTTATGTGTGTAGTTGGTTTGTAGTTTTAATAAAAAATCTTCTTAATAGATACTGCTTTCATTGGGAAGCTTGAATAACCTGAACGAACTGAATATAATATTGGTTGATATACAAATTAGAATTATTTAGAATGTTAATTGAATAGTAAGTTTATATCCCTAGTTATCATCTGTAGAAATAAAAATTATATTTTCATCAGGCTAAACATATTCTTTAAAATATCTCTTAAATATTTTTTTCTTTAATTATTAATATTGTTAAGAATTATAGTTGAAATCAGATTTATTAATCTTGTATTTTGCAGAAATGATAAGTTCAAGAACTCATCTGTTGGTTGAAAGAACTCCAGTATCTGTCAATCCTTTTAGCATCAGAATATGAGTAAATCATATTCATCAGTTCATACTTAATAAACAGTTAGGATAAACCTGAAGCTATATTACAGAAATGTCTCACATCAATAAATTCGTATAAAAAAAGAAGACCAATAAAATCTAAAATATTGATGCGGGATTACGCATGAATTCATTATGCCATATGTTAAAAATAAGTAAGCTAAACATAAATGGGTAGTCAGTATATGAAACTAGTATTCTATTTTGTATTTAATAACGCATTCGATAAATTAATCATTAAAATTCAGTTACGATTTCAGAAATTTCAGTATGATTTTTCAAGACACGAAAAAGTTACGAAATAAGAAAAATATTTAAATGGATACTCTTATAAACATCCTAATCTATCTTCTAAACTTTCTTCTTAACTCTACAGAAGTATTAATATAAATTAGAAATAATGCGCTATCTTGTTCTATTTCATATACAGCAGGTGAACTGGGTTTGCAAAAGAAATAAGGCAATTACATAATCCAGTTTTCAGAAAAAATTTATTTGTACTCCACAAAGTTAAATTTATTATTTATATATTCTAAATTTAACTGTAATTTTTGGGGTTAAATTTTTAGAGGCTATTTATTTACTGAATTTAATTTGATAAGTATTCTTTCTGTACTTTTTCATGCATTTTATGCCTCCTCAATTCAATCATCACTCTTCTCGATGTTAAGAAATCTTTCTTCAAATGTCATATACATTTCATACGTACCATCTGTTTCATTCTGTTTCATCTGTTTCATTAAAGAAAAAATAAATTCTTTAGAGGACTGCAAACAGAATTTTGAGCAGCTTTTTTTCAACTTTTTGATGTCAAAATTCTTTGTCAGTGGAAAAATAAAACTTCCAAAATGAGTATTATGAAATAAAATGCATACATTAATATAAGTTCAAACCAGCCTCAAAATAAATGAAGATATTCTGAGCAAATCACTCTCAAAAGTGAGTGTTCATTCAAAAGCATTACAAAACAAATCTTTCTACTAAATCTGAAATGAATGACTGGAAAGTGCTTAAAAGATAAAGCAAATGATAAACTTTTTTTTACTTATTGCTCGATGATTTATTTAATTTTAAATTGTATTATGGTATTTCATTATTTTCTACAATATATTCAAACATTTAATATATTGAATTCAGTTGTGCTCTTGTGTAGTTTTAAAAATTTATTTAAACATATTTATAAACTCTAAATATCGTGCCCTTTAAGCATTTTTAAAAATTCTCTTCTAACTATAACTACCTATCACTTCATAAAAAAGTGCTCATTATGAATATAATTTTCCATAATTTTAAATACATTTAAGAAGTGATTATAAGATTTCTCATAACAACAATGATAAAATTCAAAGCATGCTCTTTTTCTTAATATGGTACTTAGTTCATGCATCCTTCTTCCTGGACAGAATTTTCTTATAGTTGCCGGGAAACGGAATTGGAATTTATTTTTTGGATGAATCACTTTCTTCTGAAAATTATTATGGAATGTGATCTTTAAAATACTTCAAACAAATTTTTTTGTGTAATTGTTGTAGCGTAAATAACTGAAAGAGATAAAATAGCATACCAAAGAAAATAGCATTTTAGTTCGTATACCTAACTTTTATACCTTCTTGATTTTTACACCTATGTTCATTTTTCTTAATTAAAACGAAATTTTCAAAAAAAGAAATTGAAGTATAGAACCAGTGAAGTAATTAAATTAAAATGTAAAGAAATATTCAAAATATTTTCGAAAATAATTCTTGGAATGTTAAATAAAGCAAAGAAAACTGCTGACTTTATTGTTTGAATTTTTACTAACTTTTGAGTTGACAATACTTTTAATATCTCAAAATTTTAAATATGATACTTTTCTTTTTGTATGAATTGAAATGTTATACTTTTCAAATTTGTTTTACTTTTCAGTATTAAATGAAGAGAAACTGCAATGAATAACGGATTTAGGATAAAAACGGTAATCGTTAAATGTGGCAAAAAAAAAAAGCAAAAATGTTGAAAAATTGCAAAAAACTTTTCACATTTATCATAGAATTAACGAACCTTTTACATGTTCTTTTGAATTTTTTAGAGAACAGATTTCACGTTTCTCACATTATAAAGTACTTCTTATTTGACACTTTAACTTGAAAAACGGCGTTTGAATTGTTTTGGCATTTACATCGCTATCCGTTTCTTCGTTTATTTCCTTTTCTCATGAAAAATTACATACAAATTCATACTTTATTTCGTTTTCGAATCTAACATAAATAATCTAAACATCCTTACTCAAAGCCGATATGCAAGAGAAGCTCGGAAATATGGTCTCTTATACTATCCTGCTTAGTTAAAAAAATAATTTATACATTGAAATTGAGAATTATTTTAATTCACCTTAATATTGCAAGTAGGTACTTTCTAGAATAAAAACTGTTTAGAAAAATCTGTCAGTTTTGACTTATGCATTTTAGATTTATCTTTTACGAATGAGAAAGCCTTTGTCACTGAAAAAAATCAAATATTATTTTATAGACATATTTTTTTTACATTTATATTTTATATATTTAAAAAAATGTGTGTATTTATATTATATAATGCACATTATTCCAAACTACATGTTAATCTAGGAAAGAATTTTATATTATTGGTCTTCCTTTTTCTGCAATAATTTTCTGAATCTTAGATTATAGTATAACAAATTAGTACTTATAAAATACTAACATGTAACAATATTTAAAAAGTGCGTTTATAATTTATAAATATATATTTTTTGTGATAAAATGTGATGTGTTATTTCAAAGTTCTTTCTAAGGCCGATTTTTATAAAAAAAAGGAATTTTTAATGGAATAGAGAGAATATTAAGTAAGAAGTTATCCGAAATCATTTTAATAAAGTAATTTGAATATTTATAAATTCACTGTATTATGCTTTTCTACAAAAAGCATATAGTCATAATTAATATTGCAGCTTTTTCAACATGTCAGTAGAGTATGCAGTACATTTACATGAAAGTCTGAATATGAGAAACTGAAAGATTCAGATGACTACTTGAGAAAATTTCAATTATATTCTAAATTCAATACGCCAGTTCTTCGGTTATTTTTTTCACTTATTTTTCTGTGCAAATTCTAATAATTGCTTTCACTTTCTTGAGTAACAGAGACTGCATATATTTTCCAACTTACTTTATTTGAAAGTTTCGATAAAATTTTGATCTTCATGCGAACTTTTGATTGTTTTTCAAATTTTGGTATATTGCATAATTATTTATTGCATAATTCTTTATTTCATAAGTTTACATTCATCTTTTCTACGATGCATAACTATTTAAAAAATTCTTATAATTAGTTTTTTTATTTAATTCTTTGCCATTTTTCAGTACTTGATAAATTAAG
>JAPMOR010061081.1:18676-44194 GCA_026543865.1 Argiope aurantia | reverse complement strand
TCTGTCATTAGATGGTATTTGATAAAAAGAAAGAAAATAAAACATATGCAATCAATATTTTAAAGACATTTTTTTGTGCATTTTTTAAAGTCGGAATCTTTAGCCTTCTAAATTCTTTTACATAGTTATTGCTATCAGATGCTAAAATGATTTTTTTTTAAAGTGAAGTTCCGATGCATTTATATTTTGAAAAAGGTAAAATTGGCATTATAAGGAAGAATAATTTTTATTTATATTTTTCTATCTTTAGAACAAGGGTTCCAAAATTTTTAAACAATGCCACTTTTTAGAAATTGCATCTAGGAAATCCAATTCATCCATGGAGCAATAATTTTTTTTAAGTAAACAGCATACATGCTTTTTCGATATAGGTTTTATGGATTAAAAAAGAAACCTTTACTAAGAAAAAAAAATCGATCTTTATATTTAATAATTAATACAATAAATATTCACACAAATGAAAATTATTAAAACGGAGGGAAATTAAAACGGAGGCAAACAGAATCGAATATTCATAGCGGAAAAAAAAAAAAATTCTAACTAGATTGAAATGGCTAGCTGACTCAAGCCACTTATTTACATATTGCGCTTTTTTTTTTGTCATGTTGCTACCGCGTGACTTCTTGTATATTTTATGCCCATGTGACACTTTTGAAATTTAGGGAAACATAGATGTAAATTCTAGATTACATGCATCTTGAATTTAAATGTTTGGTTTACACCACTTACCAAATATTCACTCGCAATTCACCAGTGGGTCGTGACTCACAATTTGGGAACCCGCTGTTCTATAATATTCAAATTAAAGCCCGTAATACCAGTGGGAAACGATCCCTTGTGTAACTTTCACTTAAGGGAATATTAAAACGGCAATTCCGGAATTGGAAGAAATTTTTTTTTAGATCAGAAACCTACACATTGAAAGGCAAATACAGTTGACTAGTTTTAATTATATCTTGATTAATATCAGCTCTAAATATATCAACTAATTATCTTTTATATGTTTTGTACCTCTATTCTAACCCCCGGGGGGCACCTCGAAATGAGGATGAGAGGGGGATCTGACTCCTCCCATCAATGACGGGACGTACTTCCTTCGGGAAGGGTTGTACCGTGGCCGGTGACGGCCCTTAGGACTCGACCACAGTTCCCGCCAATTGCTGCTGCGACGGTCCGGTCATTCAGTTTTATGGTTTAAATCCGTGTGCCTTCGAGGCGGGTCGGAGAGTTAGATGGTTGTACCTCTATTCTTTTGGCTTGAAATTGACTCCCATATAAGGAAGTGTAGCATAGCTTTCGCAAAAGAATATACCTTCTTTATTTTGCATAGGAGTGATTCAAAATATACAGTGGTGGAAAAAACTTTGAGACCACATCTGAAACTGAAAACTTTTAACTTTACTAAAAAAAGATACATCAAATAGTATATACAATACAAAAACATCAAAATGTCTTCATATTATTTTATAAAGAAATTAATGTAATTATACATTATACTCAAATGATTTTTTTCATAACATAAAAGGGTGGAAAAAACTTTGAGACCACAAAGTTAAATATTAATTAAATGTATAGCATTACAATTTTTAGTACTTCGTGTGTTTTCCTTTCACACGAATTACTTCTAAAAGACGATTCTGGAAGGATTTTGCTAGGTTTTTGCATGTTAGAATCGGTATTTTATCCCATGCTTTTAAAATAGCAGATCTGAGTTCAGACACAGAATAGTATTGTTTACCATTTTCATACACCATGCGTGCAAGGATATCCCACATGTTCTCTAAGGAGTTGAGGTCTGGACTTTTGGCCGGAAAATCCATAAAACTTATATTATTTTCAGTTAGTCAAGCAATAGTTGAAGCAGACTTGTGCACTGACGCATTATCTTGTAGCAAAATCAAATTTTGATCCATAAGTTCATCTCTTAATGGAACAAAATTGTTCGCCAGTATATCTTGATAGTCAAAAGAGTTCATATTATCTTTAGTGAACACAATATCAGTTTTACCTCTAGCACTGAAACTTGCCCAAACCATGGCGGATCCACCCCCTTGAACTCGCTTTGAAAAATGCGTAGCATCCTGTCTCAAATCATGCCAATACTTTCTTAAACCATCAGTTCCATCTGGGTTAAATTTCTTTTCATCCGGGAACACTATTATTTTTCGCCACAAGTTGGGTTTTAAAACATTAGATGTTGCAAAGTTCAATCTTGCTGCAATATGACGTTTTTCAAGTCTGGGTTTACTTTTGAATTTTGCATATTTGATGTTTTCCGTATTTCTCAGAATATTTCTAACTGTTCTAGCCGTAACTGGAAGCTTAAGTGTCGATTTTATTGCTGCAGAATGTGCACAGCCATCCTTATAACACTTCTTTTCATTCTGGTTGACAGTTTTGATGGCCTTCCTCCTCTATTTTTTGTACCATATCTACATGGATCTGAGATAAAATGATGAACCACAGTTTTAGACATCTTGATTTTGCTAGCAATTTGCCTTTCACTCATTCCGCTTCCGCGAGATGCTAAGATTTTCCCTTTTTCAATTTCACTCAGTAATTTTCCGCTACCCATAGTCTCAGTTGCTTCAACACAGAGAAATGATTAGAAAGTGTTTCTTTTCAGTCTCACAACTGTCCCGCACAAAATCGTGCAAAAGTTACGTCATCTCATTATGCAAACAACCACTCTTTAAAACTGGTCTCAAAGTTTTTTCCATTTCATTACATTACACATTTTCCCTTTTTAGCTACAATAAACGTATTTTAAATTCTAAATTCATTTTTTTATTTATTACATTTTATATATAAGTGTAAATGTAAATTACAAAAAAAATTTACATGTTTGAATGCAAAAAAAAAAAAAAAAAAAGTTCAATGGTGGTCTCAAAATATTTTTCAACACTGTACCATTTCTCGCTATGCTGGGATCGTATAGATATTATACTGCTAATCCATTAGAATTTCCCTTCGATTGTTGAATTATGTTGTCAATTATGCTATTAGACTATACATATTTTTAATTTCTTATTATCCTGTTTATTTCAATATGTGATGATTAATATAGCTAATCCATTAGAATTTCACTTCGATTGTTGAATTATGTTGTCAATTATGATATTAGACTATACATATTTTAAATTTCTTATTATCCTGTTCATTCCAATATGTGATGATTAATATTGCTAATGGGGCAGTTATGGATTGTTAGCCCATCCTACCTAATAATGAAACGGGCCACAAATCTAATGGTATAATGACTTGTAAAGAAAGAAAAGCATTTTCTGGTCTTCTGACCAGTATTCTCTGTTTAGAAAGACGTTTTGAGATTCTGGGTGTTTCTCTAAGATATGAGATTTCGTTTCCTACAGTGGTCTTTCGAAGCTATTTCGTCTAAACAGAATTTTAATATGAATCAGGTATCGTCAAGATAATGCTTTTTAGATACATTTTCCCTTTTTATTTTACCTTTTAAATCAACAGATGTCCATATCGTCCTTTGAGGAACAATAAGTTGAATTTCTTAAAGAAATATACAGTAATTTCTCAATAATCAGTCTGATATTAAACTGGATGAATGCCTAATTTACAGAACCCCTAGATTAGAGGATATTCATTTCCATTTTTAATTTAAAAAAAACCTATGTTTATTACATAAAATGTTTCTAAAAATAAAATATTATACAAAAAATTCTATAGAAACCGCCTTTGGTAACCAAATACTTTGCCAAGAATATGGTAACCAAATACTTTGCCAAGAATATGGTAACCAAATACTTTGCCAAGAATATTTATTTTTCTCTAATTTCAATTAAATCTTTCATGCATAACCTGATAACCATTATTTCGCCTATGAGATGTTGCTATGCTTTAAATTGTGACGGAATTAAAGTCCTGTTGTTTTAAAAGCCTTACACTTGTTCTGTTTACTGTGTACATAAACCCACCTAATGGAGTCGAGTCCCCTGACATCATAATGTTATTAGAAACTTAGGTTTCTGAATAATTTATTTCAAATTGAGCATTGTCATTTGTAGTAATGCAATTTCATGTTCGAATACTTTATGCAAACTGTGTAGATAATAAAGATAATTTTTCTTTCTTTCTCGGTTTTCAACAGTGGAAGAAAATCAAACGATGACATGTTTGAATTTGAATAAAGTAGTTTGAATTTAATTACAGCTATGTATAAACTGTTCAAAATTACGCAAAATAAATATTTTTTTAGAATTTATCACTATTTTAAAATGGTGTTCGATTTAGTTTTATGCCTTAATACTTTTGGGTGCTAATACGGATAAATGTCCAGTATTACAGATAAATGCAAATTTAGAAGCTCAGGATCATACAAAGTTATAGGGCATCAACATGCATACTAAAACACACACACGCATACACTTGCATACTGTGTCTGTCGGAATGTGATTGATTTTAACATATTCCAGGCAGGTGTATGAGATGAATTTTTGATAGAATCTGATCTTGGAAACAAGAGCTCACTCTTTCAAAGTCAATATAATGTTAAGCTCATCGAGAACAAAGCATACAAGGAATAAAAA
Source organism: Argiope aurantia (assembly GCA_026543865.1). Lineage (NCBI taxonomy): Eukaryota > Metazoa > Arthropoda > Arachnida > Araneae > Araneidae > Argiope > Argiope aurantia. The sequence goes on along the minus strand of JAPMOR010061081.1, from coordinate 39,635 downwards.
TGTTCTCTAAAGATACAGTATTTGTGTAATATCCTTAAGGTAGAGATAGAAACCAGTTATATTATGGAAATGATTGAATCCACAGGAAATCGACGAATTTGATCACAAAATGCATTGTATCAGCAGGAATTTGCTTACCTTTTCAATACTGACTGAATGTTAAGACACGTGACATTAAACTTCAGACTCTACAGTATTTTCTGGCAACACTCACCTGCCGCCAAAGCAGTGCATAATGCACGTCTATCCTCCCCCCACGCAAATGAAATAATGAAATCAAGTTAATTACTTGGAGTGCGTCGTGATTTGTATTCAAGTAACTAAATTAGAGTAATCCCCTTTTGTAAAGACTGCTCTCAAAGCCAAAGAAGCCGACCCGCATCTGGACCGGGTTTCTTTGCTGGGAGGCTCCCCTTTCAGTCGCAGCTAAAACTTTAATGGGGAAGGAAATCTTTTCATTTAAGGGATTAATCAGAAGGGGATTTCGGAGAGTGATGGAGGGAGCAAAAATGCTCAGGTTTACTTTTATGGCGTGAGATTTTTTTTTTTTTTTGAGTATTTCGAACGAAGGTACTATTCATGTAAATATTTTTTCTGTAACCTTAATAAGTAAATTTGTAATCTTGCGTAATCCGAACAGCGCTTGTAAAAGAACTGTTTTTTCGAATTGGTTTTCAATTTAACATATTTTATGGAGGACGGATTCTGATAAAGTAAAGTTTATTTTAAACAACATGAAGAGAAAGAAAATGTCTGAGTAGAGTTCTGAGAGACAACTTTCTACACGAGTTGCTTTATAAAGCATATATTTTAACCTTTTCGAAACCATTTTTAAAAATTATATAGATTAGAGTATACTTAGATGTTCCATCGGTCTTGAAAGCATTAAAGAAATATTTATTTTATAAAAGTTTTTTATCTGGTATTTACAACATGTATTGTTAAATCAGAAAAAAAATATTTATCTTTCAATTTACAACCTTATACATTTTAAAAAAATTTAAAATCGATGAGATTCTTTTTCATTTGAAAGAATATATCATTCTGTACTAATAATAAGGAAGAATGTGGGTATATGTTGGCTTTCTACAAGATTATTGATTTTCAGCTACTAAATTTATCACAGATATATTTAGGAGTATAAACAGTTGCACCTCAGCGTGTTTTAAATTTTTTTTTCTTAAGAATTTTAATTACTTAAAAATTGAGAAATATTTTGGAGATATTTCATAACATTTAAAATCTATACAACTCAAAATAATTTTTATAAAATTCTTAAATTTTAAAAATTAAATCTTAATTCTTAAATTCTAAAAATTAAATCTTAATTCTTAAATTCTAAAAATTATATCTTAATTAAATCTTAGTTCAAAAAAATTATCTTTTTAACTATACCAATGTAACTGTCGTACAATTTCTGACAAATTTAAGAAAAAAATAATTTGTGCATAACTTTCAGTAATAATTTTTATTATAGTATTAAAATTGTGCAGTCACATAGTTAATCGGACGATTTTCATCCAATGATTAAAAATTTGAAAGGAAGATTTTGTTTATTATCTGTTAATTTCACATGAAGAATAAGAAAACATAATTATTTTAGTGCAAAATACCGCGCACAGTTTGAAATAGACTGGGTTTTTTTTAATAAACAATTGAAGTAGACAATTTTTTATGGGTGCTAGTATATCATGAAATCGATTCGATAATGGGTATTCACGTATGCAATAAATAAAGCAGATGTAATGTTATTAAAATAACATGGCTTCAACGTTTGTTATAATCCGATATTGAAAAATGCTTTACTGGGGGAAATATGAACATCTTTAGAAAATATGTAGGAAAATGTTTACCAGCTAAGGTTTAATATAAGGGGAAGATCTGTAATTCATTTAAAATCTAATCTGCTAAATATAGGTGAGTTCGAATAGAAAAAAAATCTTGGAAATTTCAGTTCAATTCAGTTATTTTCACACACCGCTTTTAAGCAACATTGAACCACGGTCAGATAACAAGGACTACATCTGAGCTGGCACCTCCTTCTACTAACTTCCGCAGCACACCAGCGGTTTGGCTCCGACTGATTTAACGTGCAGCAGACCCTCCTACACGACGGTTCTTTGGCATCGGGTCTCGAATCTAAAATCCTCCGGATCCGAAGTCAAGAGCTTATTACCTGACCACCTCGGTCACATTATTACATCAAAACACATACTAAATTCTTTGTACATTTTGAGAAAAAAAAATACTACTATCATCCCATACTAGGAGGGAAATAACTGCAAAGAGTTTGATGGAATAGTGATTAGAGCAAACATCGCATATTACGTTCATATTTAACATTATTATGTTTTGCAAAGGCTATGATCATGTTTCTGCTCTTATACGATTTTTCACACATTTACTTTTATCTTCTGTAAACAACTTACAGGCAGATCTTTGGCTTTTGATATATTCATATAGTTGTAACTTAAATTTCACTGCTCAACTTTTATTACTGTAAGAAATGCATTTCTGAAAGATTGTGTGAATTTATTCCTATATTGCGAAAAGAATAGTTAAGGAAAAGGAAAGTTACTATATTAAACTTTATAATATTTCAGCTATAACCTGGCATTCTTTCTTAGACAGTCAAATTGATGGATATTTAACTAAATAATAGTTTCCACGGTTTTTTTTTCTTCTTTTAGCCAGCAACAATAAACACTATTAATTTTTACCAGACATACACTAAAGTGAATAAATGCTGAAAATAAGAGTTTTAATGGCTTTTTATTATAAGCTTTTTTTATAAACGACATATCTGATGATCGTAATATTGAGTAAATGCGAAAGTTTTAACTTAGTTAATTTCATGCTTTAAACAATTATTCAAAAAATAAATGTCGGCAGCTAAAATAAAGGCAAGAAAGAAAATTTTAGAATGAGTTCCTCAAATGTGAAATATTATCATCACTTTCGTTCTTTTCAAGAAACTGCAATTAATTTCTGAATCCTTCTATCCTTTTCTGATTCTACTGGTTCTGGTGAGAAAAAGAATGATCACTTTTCATTTTCTTTAATCCTGAAAAGGTGAAATTTGTTAAACTGACTCAGCATTTGAATGACAAGGCTCACTTCCGGTTTACATGGATGGAAGCGAATTTTAGTTTTAAATAAAAAAAAAGGACAAATAACAAAGAAAGAAATAGGAATAGAATGAAAAATACCTGTAAAAAACACATAGAAAAAGAAAAATGACACACAAAGCAAAACAACAATTATAATACATAAACATTAATAAAAATATATCGATTAAAAAATAATAAAAACACGAGTTAAAAGATATTGTGCTCAATTGTATGATATGACTGGTGGTAACAAATAAGCATTTGCGTGACTTTTAAATGACTGTGTTTTAAGATGTATGTACACACTTGAAACTTCGAAAATCGTTCAAAATATCGAATATTATTTTATTGCCTCAAAATGTCCTCTGATCCTTTAGTTTTCAAATGATACCAAGATGTTGTCAATATTCGTAATATTACTCGAGTTATAAGGGTTCTTCTTAAGGTACTTTCGCAAAAAACTTTAGTTTCGGTTTCTAAACCAGATGTAAACAAACAAATTTTCATAAATTTTACTTGAAATTTTACGCTTTTTTTTAAAAAAAATTATTTATTTAAAATATGTTTTACTTCATTCCTTCTGTTTGGCAACGACATTAATACCTATTCATTCCTTCTGTTAGGTGAATACATATACAACATAAATACCTATGGCACAAGTGTTCAAATATTTATTTTAGAGAAAATGAGAGTTGTGTGTTTCATTTCACAATAAAAAAAGATAACAGTATTTGTGAATTATTAAGCATATTCCACAAATATAAGTACGAAAAACCATATTAGCTTACAATCTTTGTCTGAGTTTCAGGCTTGAAATCCAAATCCGTCATAGAGTTAAATTCACCAGAACCATATATCCTTCTCCTTGGTATGCTTTGAAATTGGAAAAGAGGAAAACCAGCTCAGTCGTCGCCCTTGTCCTCTCACCATGATTTAGAGTTATGATATCTGAGCCAAATTAGTTATCATTTTTCTTTAAAAATAAGACGCCAGTTTTAACTAACTAAAACCCCTTTCTACTAAAATAGTTATTCGTTTTCAATGACTTGTTACACCGTATGTGTTAAAATAAGACTTAAGATTTCGCTTGATGAATATTTCACTTTTTTTCACTTCAATTTATCGCTGATGTGCACAAAGAGGGATCTAAACATCTGACATGTCATTAATAATATTTTATAAATTTGTGTGCTTATAAATGCTTTTTTATTACATTAATCTGAAATATTTCATGTTCTAAGAAACAAAAGAGTAATTGCTTGTGGGAACGAAATTATGGTGCTGTCTTCAAATATTGAACATCGTTGATTTTTCAATCAGACCAAAATCAATAATAGTTATACATACTAATGCTATATGGCTATTTGACATTTTGAATATCTTATGAATTCAATCCGTAACTTTATATATATTGCTTGCCAACGGATTCTAAAAACATCCGCGCTTTTGCATATACATTAGGATGGGTTTAATTCATCAAAATAGGGGTTCAGAGAAAAGAGGAGATTTTTATATTTAAAAACAAAGTAAACTCAAATTATTCCCGGATGTAAAAAAAAAATAATTTTGAATAAAAATAAAACGATGCGGTTAAAAGTGACGTCACAATCAAATATACGTGAAAAAAATTGAATGAAAAAGTATCTAATAGGGCTGAAATCAAGGTCAAAAAATGACAAAGAATTCCGGAAATGTACTCATCCTTCTAGGTATCACCCCTTGTTGAAATAGAATCATCGGAAAGTGGTAATCTCAAGATAGTGTAACAAACAGTATCTCCAAAATTAAACTCCTCACCCTCAGGTGGTTTCAGCATCAGTCATTTTCATTACAAATTCAAGCATCACGCTCATACTGTAAAGATAGATAGAGTGAATTAATAAATCTACGATAAATTGCTATTAGTAGAGTTATCAACTATCGAATTATTGTTAGTTCGTTCTTGGTAAAACGATATGCATTTTGAGCAGATCCCAGAGCAGAAAAAGACAATCGATTGTAATTTCATATTTGTATTTTGCTGGGAAAGTACATGAAGTTGTTTTTCTTTAATTAATAAATAATTGTTGAGTTAATAAAGAACTATTTTCAATAAAAACGTTATTTTGATATTGTGCCATAAAAAAAGGTCTGATGCATATCACATTCAAAAACTGTTGAATATTTTTAAGGGATATTTTTTTACAGTAATTGTATGATGTTTGGAAAGGTTTTATAAGTTTTGAAAGGATTTAGCGTTTGTTTTCTCTTTTTCGTCTTTCTCTCTCTAAAATTCTAAAATAAATCTTTTTAAGGTAGGCAACAACGGTAAAAAGGCGATTTTTAGCAAAAATATAGAAAATTTCCAATATATTTTTAATTTGTAAATAATTATTTTTATAAAATTTTAATTTTGTTCCTACTTTTATTATTAAAGAAGTTGCATTCATTTTTTAAATATCTTTCAAATATATTTGTTGCTATTTTACATTTTTAAATAATATTTCACAAATTTTAAATTTTAATAAAATTTTCTTACGGTAAATCTCATATTAATATCTAGTGCATATTTTTTTAATTCAAATTAGATATTATGACTTTTATTTATATTATGCAATTTCTGAAATTTAGAATAAGTAATTTGTTTATTTAAAAAGATTTTACAATTGTTTTTATTTATTTTACAATTGTCTTCATAAAACGAAAAAAAAAATAGAAAATATTATGCTGTTTATAATTCGAACTGCTAACTAGAGAGAAATACAAGTTAGATCAGGAATTAGGTAATATGCTTTTAAAGTTATCTTCACATTTTTAAACAAATTGTTCGATAAACTTTTGAATTAGAAGATATTTGAAATATATCACTTTTCAGCCAATAAAAATATTTTTCCCAAACTTTCAAAATACTTTTGTGTTTTAATTTGGTTTTTGATTTTAATAAATATCTGTTTCATACGTGTTTTCCAAATCTACTTTATATATAATTTTTTACTTAAATATATGTGTTTTTATAACATTTTTAAAAAACTTTCAGAATATTGTTACATAACTTAAAATTTAACTGCATATCAAAATATGTTTCATATATGCCAATGCATTCATATATTTTCATAATACATCATTTCTTTTGATTTTTGACTTAAAATGATAATCTATGTGCATCATTGGTAAAGAATGTTTGGTTTTTCATGTCCTTTTTTTAAAATAATATATATTTTTAATTAAATATTTAGAAAAAATTAATAAAAATTTTTTTTTTACTAAAGACTGTTTTCAAACCTCAAACATTTAATATATGACTATTTTCATTAAATGCCAAGTTTTTCCAGTTCTGTCACCAAAATGCATAACTTAAAAAAAATTATAGAAAAAAATTTTAGATAAATGTTCTGAAATATCTAATTATTTTTTTGAAACGAATAAAGTTTGATCTCAATGAAAATAATTTTATTAATTTTTATCGATAAGTATACACATACTCTTATGAATTGCTTTGACTCAATTTATGACAGAATCAGTTAAGAAAAATAACATCTTTAAGAATTCTACTTTCAAATTAATACGAAGCTAAAGAATAAATTTGAAAAGAATTCTGAAAAAAAGGCAGTCAGTTATCATTTTAATATTGCAACATTATCCTTCAAAGAAAAATCATTTCAAAACTGCTAAAATAACTGTGACTGTAACTGAAAACTGTATCATCGACTGTTTTTTGCAGCAAGAAGTAATGCTAGCATAAAGATGCTTTTAGCAAACCCTAACTTTTAAGAAACGCCATTTCAGATTCAGTTTTTTGAATAATTCCGAGCCGTGACTGATGGGACCCTAAAATCTTTTATGCATCTCAATCACAGCTCACTCACAAAACCCTTTTAAGTTTCAATAATAAGATGGAAACAATGGAAAAGAGTAACTCTTTTATCCCTGCTCATCCAGCGAAGATCAGAATCTCATTTGGAATTGTGCCAAATCGATGAGAGTTCGTACTCTTTCATCTTCATCGGAAAGAAGAATAATGGCCGTTGACCTTCGTTGCGAAAGAATCGTTTGGCGGCTCCGAAACGGATTCCATTCTTGATTCAAATTTTCGATGGAAGGGTTTTAAAAACATCTGGTTAAGTGGAAATTTAATTTTCTGAACACCAACCCTTTTATCGCATGCTTTGAGTCGAATTTAATTGACTGAAATTCGAAGCAGAAGTTTAAAATTCTAAGTGATAGGTTTAATTTGGAATGGGCTGAATCGGATGACTAATCTGCGTTTGTTGGAAAGAATATTTTCCCTTTAAGAATTGTCGATGGTCAAGTCTTATAACAATTAAAAGACAATTTAAATTTGATTATCTCTTAAAAATAGCAATTAACGTAATATTACTGCTTTTTTTTCTTGTCTCAAATACATTTTGAACATATATTAATTAATATCTATTTTCAAAGTTATGATTAAAAATATTAAAATGAGAATTGCATTCTTATGATTCAACAAAAACCATCTTCATTTTTCATATTTTTTCACTTATTTAAATAAAAATAATAATGATTTAATTTCTAAAGTTGTCAACACATTTTCTAGCTACAAACATATTAAATTTTCTCTCTGACAAGTGTTATATCTGGACCAATTTTATAGACATATACATAACATGCCGAGTCTATCGCGCTTTTATGTATATGTTTACTGTCCTTTACTGGTATTTTTGATGTTTGTAAACAAGATGGTTCAGAAGTTCGGAACACTGTTAAAGATCAATAACTGACATAGGAATCAATAATTGAAAATATGAAGATGTAACAGAAATTTTTTACTATGAAATTAGAATTTAGTTTTCATATAGTTTACAATATAAATCACAAGATGTTTGACCGGTTGTTGGCGCAATGTATTATTTAGGATAAGACACTGATTAAAGCAACGGTTTACAAATGCTCACAATATGTTCCTTTATTGAAGAGCGATAAAAATATAGCAGTTTTATGCATAGCAATAAACAATGATAAAAATATTACTAACGGATATGTTGATTACCCTATATTACGATATTTTATTTAATTCCATATTAAATAAAACATTATAAGTAGATATATTGTAATAAAATATTATTAGTAATTATTTTTGGTAAGTAAATAAATATTGAAGTTAATTCATATTGAATTTCTCAAATCAAGGAAAATCAATATTGTTTTTATTGTTTCCATGGGAACCTAATGTGGCCAGATATTCTTAACTTCACTTAATCAGAAACTTGATGATGATACAATAAATCGGCTTGACCGAAGTGACATTATAATATGCAATAAGAATTATTTATATTTCATGTAATATAGATGTTGAAATTTAATTTGATGGTTTTAAATATATTTAATTTAGCATATTTAACTAAGTACATGAGACACGTACTCGTGATCAAAGCTAAAGTAAGAATAAGTTATCTTTGAGTAAATGAAGTATAACCTGAGTTAAATCTGATTACTGGGATGTATTGTTCGGTTTGAGGGAAATTGGTTCACATTTGCTATGGATGACAGGAAATCGAAATACGCTTCTAAACGCCAGTCCGATCCTAGTGATAAATTTATAAACTAAGCTTATATTAATCAAAGTGATATTTTTTTTAAATGATGCTGACTTCATATTATATATAGAGAATAGAAACCAATACTTTATTATCCAATTCTTGTTCTTCAATCGTACTTGCACTAGGTGGAATAAGGAATTGCAATATTTTTGTTACATTCATTTAGTACACGGAACTCGGCCTTATGCACCTTCTGCAATCCTTATGTTATGCTGAACTTTTTAAATGTTTTTGAAAACTGAATTGTTTATTACAATATTTGTTGAATGTTTTTACTTAAAATCTCTCTATCTCTCTTTTACACAGAAGAAAGATATTTGCTTATTATATTGTCTACTAAATTCAGACGAAAAAATTATCCGAAACGTTATATACTTCTTAATAAAGGTGTTATACCCTTCACCAAACAAGAAAATCGTTAAACTAAGATAAAGCCGTAAATTCATGATTGTTCTCAGATGTTTAATTTTAGAGTCCCACGCATGAATATTTGAGTTTCGTAATGTACCCAAATATACATTTTGAGCACTTTTTTGAAAAAGTTTGTCACAAAACTATAATTTTAGAAACAAAATCACATACCAAATTTTATTTTTCATGGTAGGTCAAGGCGTTTACATGAACAGAAAGACAGAAATCGACCCTCCCTTGATAAACTTAATTCAAAATTTTATAAGAATCTACAGTCTAAATAGTATAACTAGGTACCAAATTTTAACAACCTAGACCTTTATGCTTAGTAGTTATCGTGTTCCGTTGCATTTAGATATAGACAGGTAGACAAACAACCTGCGAATGGGTTAAATTCAAAATCAGATAGAAATCAACAAATATGTGATAAATACCATCTAACAAATTTTATTTATTAAGCGCAAAACCTTTTTTTTTATCTTGCTTAAGAGCTGACAGATATGAAATGAAAAGAAAGTGTTTTTTGGACTCATAGACATTTTGTAAACGCGGCGATTCGTCAAAATAGCGAGATAGAAGTTTTTGGCGATTACCATACTATTTATGGTTATTTGATTAAATAAAAAAAAACGGAATAAAGCAAAAATCTATGTCTTGTAAAAAATATAAAATATAATAAGCTTTGAGGTTTTTTGTTCTAGTATATAAACAAATGAAAAAAATATATTTTGAAGAAATTTATATTCTAAATTCTTGCAAAAGAAAAGCCAGTTTAAGAGTAAAATATTTAAATTACGTAGCGCATTTCAATTCTCAGGTTTTAATGCCTGCTGTAACTTTCTTTGATTTAACCTTTTTGTGTAAAGAGTGAATAAATAACAAAATCTGGCTCATACAGTCAGCTGGGAGATATCCGGTTACGAAGATGCTTCATCTATATCTATATCTATACTTATAATAAAGCTCAATGTGTGTGTGTGTGTGTGTGTGTGTGTGTTGGCGCTCTACAGGCCAGACCATTCAACCTACAGCTACCAAATTTGGCACGTGTATACCTTGGAGGCCGGGAATGTGCACCTGGGGGTTATTTTTTCGAATTTTTAATTAGAATTTTATTTATTTAAAAATTAAGCGAAATTTTGACGTGTTTCTGCTATAACTGCCGAAAATATTACCGCACAAAAAAGATTTTTACATGAAGTTAAAGATAAAAAATTTATCTTTTAAATGATACTACTGTTTTAATCTTAAAATTAAATTTCTATTTTTAATGAATTTTTAAATAAATATTTTAACTATGTTTTTCAATAATTTTTTTCGTCAAAAATAAAAATGAGGATTAAGCACGTTTCGCATTCATGAGAAAAAAAATAGCTTTTTTCAAAGTGTTGCCATCACATTGATTAAAGCTCTAACTGAAAATAAATTAAATCTTTTTGGAAATGAAATCTGCAAAAATATAATTTTCGTCACGTGTCTGTAGGAAATGAAACAAATATGAAATATTATTTTTTCTAAAAAATAAATTCAAGAAAAATTCTTTTATGATCTTTTACACTCTCTATATTATTAATCCAATAAATAAGTTTTATTTTAAGGCGAGTTTTGTTTAATATGAACAAGATATCCATTCAAATCATGGCCACACAGCTAATTTGTAAACCTTTAGTAAGACAAAGATCTGTTGCGACATAAATAGTAAATATTTTATTTAAAAGTAGCAAACGATTATTTTAATAATTATAAATTTTATTTTGTAAATAGTTGTGAAATTCAGATTGGCAACAGTGATATTTTTGGAACTTTTAATTTGTTGTTTAAAAACGATGCTAGAATTTTGAATGAAAATAAGTTGATGTAAATTTGATAATATTATCTATAATGTAATAAGATTTAGTTTCATAATAAGTTTGTCTGCATTCTATTTTTGTTGACGCACGAACACAACAGATTTACTAAAAAGGTTTAAATAGAAAAATGATTATATTTTATGTAACTTAATTCAATAAATGCTCTAATAAATAACGAATTTTTGATTTTACATAAAGCTTCTGCTGTCGAAATCACGAATAACAAAATGCTCTTGAAACACTAATATTTTAAATAAAAAGATTTAATTTCCATTCAACTAAATCAATCACTTAAACTGACTGATTTATGAAAATTTGAATATCACTATTCAATAAAAAAAAGGATAATTTTAGATTTTCCATCGATCGTTTCAAAAAAAAAATACGCCAATCAGCGCGCAGGTTTCTAAGAATAATTGGCCTAAGATTATGAAAATGTTGAGTTTTTCTAGATTTTTAACATTCAAAACTTCATAAATAAGTCTTAGTTGATCGTGGAAAATAGAAACATTCATTCATTTATTTAAAATTTGGTGTATCCAGAATATTTCTCAGAATATGATACCTTACTGCATTAAATTTAGATTTCATAATTTTTGAAATATATTTATAGGTTGGAACAAAATATTATTATTGATTTCATTTCAATCCTTTTGAAAGCAAAACTAAAAACTGAATTTTATGCTAAATCTGAGAAATTTTTGTTGAATTATTCTTTGAGATATTACATAAATTATCAAAAATATTTTGTAGTTCACATAAGACTTAAATACCGAGATATTCTGTTTGCAATACTCATATTCAATAATAATAGTAATAAATAAATAGCAATAAAGATGATAAATAAAATAAAACGCTTGGTTTTATTAAAAAATATCTTTATATTAATTGCAATTTCATCATTTTCACTTTAAATTAAAGTTGACGTTTTACCGGAAATGACAACAAATTAGCAAAATATATAGAGTAAATTGAACGAAACGATCTAAACAACAGTATAAGTTTGGTATGACTATCAAAATTTGAAGATTAAAATTGTTTTGTTTGAGAATCTATTAAGAGACCAGTTACTTAAAATATTTAATTGAAAATTGTAGCGAGCGGTAATATTGGCGAACCGGCTGGTCGCCAAAGGCGGCTAGTCAGGAAATAAACCGAAATTAGATATGACGTAGCAAGCGAATCAGACGTTCATGTTGCCATGCACTTAGATGAAACTATTAGATTAACAAATTGCACTATTCTCTTCTCTGAGATGAGGGAACACAAATATACGTAGAGCATTAAGTTTACTTGCGCAATAAAATCATATTAAGAGAATGTAATTTGTTCATATTTCTGTTTATTTGTTGGCAACAAAATATATTAATTTATATAGAGCAGGCGTTTTTAAACCACGGTTCGGAACACCAAATGAAGCTGTGCAACAAAAATTTGGAATTACGATGATATTATTTTCATCTCAAAAATGTCTTTATTGGCTTTCTTTTAGAAGTAACTATTAAAAATATTTTGCGTTAATCCTTTAAAGGACTATATACTCATAAGATGAATTTTTATTAGATTTGAATTCAGACGAAAAAAATTAATCTAAAATTAGGGATTAAATTAGATTAGATTAAATTTAAAATTACACATAGATATATACTCTCTATATATATCTCTATATTACCTGATTACTGATATATGTTCGGAATATAAAGATTTTCAAATTTAAGTATGACAGAATCATTGTGAACAAAATTATCTTCCATTGACGCGTCTTTCATTGGTTTTCGACCATCTGACCTTTAGTCCAGCAGCTAAATCCCTTGCATTTTTACGTCTCTGTAACTTGTACCTTCACATGCGAATCTAATAACTCTAAAGATTCCATTTCCGTCTGCTGAAGTTCTAAGGTAATAACAAAAGTCCTTTCATATCATGGCTTTTATAACTATTATCCAAAATAACATTCTCTTCTTTCTAGTGTTTCTGTGCCAGAGCGAAGAAGCACATAACGGTATTCCTTCTCTTTGGTCTATCTCCTTTAAATGACTTTACACAACGAATATGATCAGTTAAAAGTTTGTAAGAATTAAAGGAAGCATCACATAGTAATTAAACTATTTATATAAAAGTTAAAATAAATAATGCATTATAATTACGCTAAATCATTATAAAGATATTTATTTGCTCTTTACGATTATAGTAAATAAATTTCTTGCGGTGATTATTTGAGAAATTATATGAAAAAAAGAATAAAGTATAACTTCAAAGTATTTTTTATTCTTTAATTAAATATTTTTAAAAAAATAGCTAATTTTGACATTAGAATATAAAATAGTTCACATGGAAATGGACCTCACAATGGCATGCGTAAATTTCCTATATCTACTTCTTGCGATATCTGAGGATTCAAATAAAACATCACATTCGTGAACTTTATAAATATCGCTTTCAATTTGTAAAATGAATACTTTAAAAATATTGATAGATGTCATAGATGGGTAAATAAAACCAATTTTGATAATACATTTTATGTAATCTACTTTATATAAAAGTGAATAAGAAAGTTCAGGGGGGAACAATCCCTGCTTTTATTGATACCTTAACTGACTTCTTACACTCGGCATAAGCATCATGATAGCACGCAATCGTTTGTGTGAAAAAAGAAAATACAAAATTTTTTCTCTTGTATTATCAATCTTTGCAATTCAAATTAATGCTAATTTGCACTTTCATGATAAGTTTTCTATACACCCTTAAGAAGAGATGTAATTATAGGGCGGGGAAAACTTTTGTTCTTACAATAAATGAGAGTCTTTAATATTTATTGCATTTCTTCGGATACGATACTAAAACTTTGATAAGTTGCTTTAAGTTGTTAACTAATAACTTTTATCTCATACCATCTGCCGGCGTCCTGGCATAGGGGTAGCGCGTCTTCTCCGTGATCTGGGCGTCCCGGGTTTGAGTCCCGGTTCGGGCATGGTTGTCCTTCATTTGTTCTATCTGTGAGATGTGTGAATGTGCCCCCTTTTAAAAAGGGGCTGTGCAAGCGAATGTGATGCGTGAGTATCAAAATCGTACTCTTGGCCCTCGTTGGCGCTACTAAAATAAGAGACGTTCCCTTTCGGCTTAAAATCGTTGATTTCAAATCAGCGGACTTGCCTATGGCAAGTGTCATTGGAAACAACAACAACAATATCTCATACCATCTTGTACGAAATAATTATCCAATTAAAACTAAACATGCTAACTTTAATAATAAACAAACCACGAGAATTAAATAGAACTTTAAATATACGGATATTTAGAATAGTAATAGAGTAATTTTCCTGGATATCAGAAATGCAAAATCAAACGATAATGACGAAGAAACAGAAGCTTGAACGCGCTTCAAGTTTGTTAGATTTTTTGTTGTGATAATGAAGCAGAAAGTCATACAGTGGGAATTTCATTTCAAAGAGGCATGGTGTAGTCATTGTGGATAATTGACATAAGGGAGCTATTGAAAATCTGCTAGCAATAGGCAATGCATTGCATAAGAACATCTGAGCAATATATGAGCACTTAACACTCCGGGTAGCATTGTGGGAGGTAGTTTCTTCGGTTCAATAGAAGAGGTTACCTTCTTTGAGGAGATAGGCAGAGTTACGTTCCCGGAGATATTCGGGTATTTCTTTATTATGACATCTATAGCGGTTTTAGGCTATCTTTGAGATCACTTTTCTGCATTATAGTTGCTTGGTATTACATTTCTGATATACTTTCAAATTACAGAATGTTTTTAAGTGATGAAAATTATCTGATAATTGTTCTGAATCACCGTTTAGATTATTTGTATTATGTAAAACATGCGCAAAGAGTATGTTAATATTTTCCAATTGATGAAATAAATAAATATCAAACATTACGAAATAAGTATTGAATAAACCTAATGCCTTTTAAGATATAGTATACTGATATAAACTGAACACAACTGATAATCTCAGACATATATTATATGGAAGAGCCGATGAGCTGTCGCTTGCAAGATTTTATTAAATAGTTTTAGTGTCATTAGATGCATTAAATTCTCAACACCACAGTCAAAATAACTATTGAATTCAATGAGTGAAATGTCAGGTCAAATTAAAATTGGCTTCTTAAGTTCGTGGAAACGTATTTTAGACTTATAAAAACTTTGAAGT
The DNA here is from genome assembly GCA_026543865.1 of Argiope aurantia. NCBI lineage: Eukaryota > Metazoa > Arthropoda > Arachnida > Araneae > Araneidae > Argiope > Argiope aurantia. The sequence continues at coordinate 24,531 of JAPMOR010061081.1, read as the reverse complement.
CCGGGCCACTTGGCATCATTTATTATTAAAATATTTGAAACCATCTAGTCAAACATTTGTGGATCATAAAACGTAGAATGGATTAATATTTCTATTAAATATTCATTTCTTTTCATGCATGCTTTTTTTTATAAAGAAAAATGTTATAATCTGTAGAAATTTAGGCATATATGTTGTATTTTAAAGAATTAAAAATGGATTATTCTTATATTTTTATAAATAATTTCGGCATTCTCATATTTTTACTTATGCTATTTGACACGAATATAGATAGAAGAATTCATTTATCAATAATACATTTTAAAAATAACAAATAAAAGTATATGTAAAAGTCAAAGCAATTTCAAATAATTTTTTTGTAAGTGCAAACTCGATTATACAAGATAATTTTAAAGTACCTAACAAAAAAAAATACAAAGAAAGCAAGAATCAAAATATAAAAATATTTTGTTTCACATGGTATTATTAAGCGGAAATGACGTGTGCACATAAGAAAAATATGAGCAAAAGGTATGCAAAACATACCAGTAAAGAAAAGAACTTTTTTATACAACAGGACGCGAAAGTGTGATTATCAAAAATAACAAAAAAAACTCAAAGAAATAGTGGGGAAATTGACATGAACTAACAATGCTATATTTCTTGCACATTTCTACAACAATCTGGTTAAAAAATAGATTTTCATTACATTCAATGGAACTATCGTAGATTAATTTTGAAAAACTCCCCGTTTCCTAATCAGAAGGAGAAATCTATGTTTATTAAATCTGTCGATCTTGGAAAGCATAGATGTGTCGAATCTAGCAGAACCAATTGAAGCCATAATTACCGTTGCGATAATAGCCGACTTTAAGCCTAAAGTAAGTTGACATTTCTTCCCTCTGAGCCTGCATCTGCGTGCCAGAGGAACATGCTAAAGAAGATTCGACAAGATATCTTCTAAAAATAGGCCATCATTTCTGCTCTTCAATCAACTGGGTAGAATACGAAGTCTTCTATATTAGTTGCGACCATGCCATGGAAACATTAATGGATAATATTACCTCGTATGCATGAAATACTGTGTGAGGGGTAGATTATCGTGCCCAGTGATGAGAACTGTCGGTGTTAATCTTATCTGAAAGTGTGAACAAGTTATTACCCGGAAGCGCATAATCATCTCCATTTCCGGATCCATATTTCATCAAAAAGTCTGTTCACTTCGATTTTCTGTGCCGTTTTTTTTAAACGTAAGTTTTTAGAACCCCCTTGAATGTTTCAAGTAATATGAATTTTGGGTACCAATTATACCAATTAATATTATAAAGGTATATGCTATTAAAGGAGAAGTGTTGTTTTAAGTCTTATTTAAGTATCAAAAGACTTCATTTTAAATATTTTTTTTTCATAATTGTATTTTATCATGGGAATAAATTTCCAAGTGATCGAATAACTGATTGGTTCAGATTTGCATGTATAGGGGTTTAAAACGATTCTATTTAATATGCTTTTCTATACATGGCAATCTGTATTTGGAATCAATATGTTTGTAATATTAATTATAAATATTAAAAATATAGTATAAAATATGTTTTTAATAATACCAATTTCATTACATGTACATTACTCTTTTTCAAAAATATTAATTAGTTTCTCACATTTTAATGCTGCAGTTTGAAAATTATAGTATTTCACAGACAATTCTGTCTTGATAAATAACTAATTCGTAAAGAAATTTCTTCCGTAGCAAATACTTGGAAATCAGTTCGAGACCTCAGTCTGACGCCTCTTCAATAGTCTAGCCATTTTCAGACATTTCATAAAAATTATAAATCGGCGCTTTGATGTTCGAGTTAGAGATAAATTCTATGCAGTTGAAATATGTGATTTTTCAGATAGACAGAGTATGAATTTTTCAGAGCTGAGTATCAATTCAAGATTTCATATTTCATTTTATTTTGGCCTGAACTTATTGATTCACTTGGTATTATTTATTACAACATTTCGTTCAGTTAAAAACCAGATTTATATTTTGTAATTTGTGATGCATTTATTTAGTCCTTTTTATTTTTAAATAATTATAATCATTTCGAAAATCATTTCTCCACGTTTTCGACAGAGGTTCTGTAACTGGAGATCGCTATTGTCAGGAGGTGATCCTTCCCCATGTGCGTCTGTTCCGAGGTGCCTTTGGATCAGACTTCGTTTTTATGGATGACAATGCACGGCCACACAGGACTCATGCTGTTGAGGAGCTCCTGGAAAGTGAAGATATCACTCGAATAGATTGGCCGGCGTGCTCCCCTGATTTAAATCCGATAGAACATGTGTGGGATGCTTTGGGGAGACGCCTTGCGGCACGATTACATCCTCCTGGGAACACCCGACATTAAAAAATGTACTTAAAATTTTTTTAACAGTAATTCCCCCCCCCCCAAACACACACTCCATCCCGATTCTATTAGTGTCTTAGATTACATATATTCTCAAAATATTTTCAATAGAATATTACCCAAATTTATTTATTTTATACATTGCCATTTTTTTCATATTTTAATACATTTTGTAAGCAAAAATTTTCGGTAAAAGTTTTCTATCTACTATAACTATTTTAGGACATTCCCACTCAAAATTGTTATGTCACGTGATTACTTCATGTTTTCCATCTCGTGTACATAGGACAGATCCGCTAAATACTGTTGTGGTAAAAAACAATTATGATACAAGATTTCTTCTCATCTGGTTATTTGTGTTGGCTAATCACGATTAACATTTCCTTAATGCGCGGTGCATTAGCAAGGCCTCAATTATATCTTATTATCTAATTTAACAATTAGCACTTCCTTCCTTGGAGACACGCCTTTCAACGAAAGATTGTGGTGAAATGACACAATGTAATAGTTTATATTTATTCTGTTTATTTTAGTGACTGAATGATTGTGCCTTAATTTATCTTTAACATATGTAACATATTAATCTCTTCGCCGCCATATCGAGAACTGTTGCATGCATAAATTGAATTCAGTTCAAATTACATTTTATTTTTCAATACAATCAGTACAAAGAGAAAATATTCGAAATGGGGGGGGGATTCGATCTTGAGCTGTTTGAAGATACTCCATGTTTTACCTTTAAAAAAACTTTTAGGTTTAATCATGCCTTTCTGTTCGAATACAAGTGAAAACGTTAGCTAGATAACGCAAACAATGTGCAGGGATGAAATTTGATACTGGGTCTTAGTACCAGAATTCTAGGTTTTAGTTTTTTTTAGTTATATATTAACGTCCCGTTTTAAAGCAACACTAGGGCTATTTTGGGACGGAACTCGTAATTTTGAACCGCGGTCAGATGACGAGGACGACACCTGAGCTGGCACCCCCCTCTCCACACCACGCCACACCAGCGGGAGACCAGAATTCTAGGATAACAAAAGTCGTCTATACAAAGGTGTTCTATATAAAAGTCTATATGTGTATATAAATGTGTTCTAAAATGCGATAACTCAAATAATAAAAAAAGGAGTAACGACTTAGATAGTACTAAAACTGTAGATTTACATAAAATTTTGATCCAAAACTTTTAAAGAATTGACTATTTGCCAATCAGTCTCTATGAATATACAATCTCAAAAATGAAATAAATTAAATGTGCGCATTTAACATGCGATTTTTACACCAAAATAGTAGATCTGGGTTTAATTTTGAACAAAACTCCTTAGCGGAAAGATTGTCTATCAGTGTGCAGGCCATTATAATAATGGCCTGCACACTGATTACTTTATATATATACTTTAGATATATGAAACATTTAATTAATATATTACTTTAGATATATGAAATTTAACATATAATCTTGACACAAAAAATTCCATATTCAATTCTTTTCATCATATTACAAAGTTAAATGCTTATTATTCCACATTGTGTAAATTGATTAAAAATCCGGGGGGTACTCTATCCTGCTTAAAATTAATAAACAGCGAGAAAAATGAACTCTAAAATCCCATTTGGGAAGGAAAAAAACATTATTGCAATATGCAGTGGAAAATTTTCTTAAAGACCCAATAAATCTAACAATATTTAATTAAAAATACACAAGAAAATGTTTTTATAACACATTTATTTTTATGACCCAAACAAAATCCATTAACTGTTTCGTTATGAATATTTTGATTCCATTACAATTCCCGTTAGAGTTGAATTTACCAACAAAAATAGCTTTCATTAGAAATGAGCATTAACAGAAAAATTATTATCCATCATTTTTACAGAACATTAACGTCAAAATGTTTCGCAAATTCTTTAACTTGTTAAACAAAATTACATACAATTCGTTCCTTTCAAGTACTTCTGGAAATATAGGAGAGAGTCAGAGAAACAGTTGCCGCATCGAATAAATAAATAACTTATTCTGTCAGGTGCAAACAATTAAACTCTCCCAAACTTTCTCCTCCCGTAATGGAAGTTTATGACCCTTGAATTATGACCAGACACCGGCGAGAGCCCACGTGACCAGCGGAACAGAAAAAAGTTCTTTTCACAGGTTCCTCTCATGTAAAATGGAAAGATAGAGAGAGGTCGTAGCAGTAACATGCATTATCGCTTTTCATATCAACATAAAATATTTATAAAGGGGGAGGTGAAAATGAAGAAAAATCGATGGAAAAATAGGAATTCCGAAAGAAAGGTCTCTGTGCTGTTTATCATTAGGTCTTTTACATTCCAGGTGGAAGTATGATTAATTTTCTATGCGGTATTAGATGCTAGAATGGCAGTGAAATAACTATGGAATTGTGGTTGAGGTCTTATTGCATATTTTCCACAATGGTCATCTGTATATTTGATGATTATGACCTCACTAGTTTTGAAATAGAAGCTTCGAATTTTTTTAGATAGATGCCTTATAAGAATATAAGTCATTACAATGGTTTTCAGGACAGTATTTCAGGAAATCTACTGGGGATTCCAGTCATAATTCCTAGAACCAACCAAATCTCCTTAATAATCTTCTAAATATAACACTTTGTCCATGTTATCTTCCCAATAAAATAAATTCTATAATCATAAAATTTATTTTATTGGCATGATAACATGAACATATTTTAATTATCATAAAATTTATTTTATGATCATTCAAATAAATTTTATTGTATTTAAACCGACGAGGATATGTTGTAGCGAGGGTGAAAATCTCGGCTGAGTTCGTGAATTGACTATCTAGCTGAAAGGGAGGTGGGAATAGAAATTTTCATTTCTCCATACAATAGTGGCCAAAATTGTGGAAAGATTTCGAAAGAGTGCATTTTTGGTATTTGATGGATCATAACAGTAATTTTATTAAGGGCGATATCATAAAGTTATACATTATTTTCCAAGATAATTTAATTAAGAATTTAATGGAATAATTTTTATAATGGGTATTTTTATGTTATCAGCAGTTATAAAAAAGAAAAAGAAAACATAGAAATAATGGCATACACAAAAAAAATCTTACTACTGTTAAAACTTAATTGGGTTACTTTTAACTTCAATTATCACCATATTGAATTAATGACTGGATTTCTACCGTTAATTGGATTTTATTACCGGATTGCTACTGTGCAACAGATTGCTTTAGCTGGCACCACGCATTTTCAGTTGGGCTAATGTTTGGGGTTTCTCACGTCATTTCAGTAGTGAAATATGGTTGCTACGAAATAAGTTTTTATATACAATGGCTTCATGACACGAAGCTAAATGCTTTTGGAATATAAAATCTTCGTTGTGTGGGAAAACATCACATGCAGAAGAGGGGAGTTTAGGAAACGGGTATTCCATTAATGTTTTCTGGGACAATTTTATTCCCCTTGTTCAGAAACTTCTGCCCACATTTATTAC
>JAPMOR010061081.1:0-17199 GCA_026543865.1 Argiope aurantia | reverse complement strand
TTTTCATTAATATGAATAATATAAAATCATTAAATCAATTTGTTCTAAAATTCCCTACCAGATGGCGCTACGCAAATGAATTCATATTTTAATTAAATTATTTAATTAAATTATTATACTTACAACCTTGAATATATTAAAATAATATATTTCAAAAATTTTTATAATTCTAGCATTTTCATGAAGTAAAAAAAAAAATTTGATCACAAATTCCAAACAAGCCAAATAAAAATGTGCAAGTCCCCCCCCCCCATTTTCCATATCATGTCATTTCGATGTAAGAATGTGTTACATTATTACGTGAGCTCTCTAAAAATCTATGAAAGAAAACTTCTTGTTGACTAATGGAACTTTATTATCCAAAAGGATTTGCTTATTGCGAAAACAGCAACCTGTGAAAACCAAATAAATAGAAAAAAGGTGCTAGCTCTCTTATATAAGTAGAGAGCCCGTAATAGAAGCATGCATCACTTGCATATGATCTCTTTTTCATATCATCATTAAATATTTATAAAGGGAGGAGAAGAACCTAGGTAGTAGAAATGAAGAAAAATCGATGAAAAATGGGGAATGAGTCCATGAAATTCCTGTCTAAAAAACCTACTTTCAGCTCCTTTCTATTCGGTCTTTAGCATGCAAGTATTCGGAGGGATTATTTTTGCTTCCTGGTTAAGTAGTGTGAGTTGTGAATAGTTGCGTGAGTTTTCTTCTAAATATACCTTCTATCTATGGATTTCTGTAAAAATTTTGTTTAATGAATTTTGTTTCATACTAAATTGAAACCGACGAGAGTATCCATTCTTCTGTAGCTATTTCTCCTCTTTTATAGGTTCGAATCAAGTGTGTTCTCGAAACCCTGTTGAGATTGATTAGTAAAAATGTAAGCAAAACATATTCAAAATATATTTTGTCTTATAAATTGTAGTTCAAATAATTTTGTACGCAGAAAATTTATCCCCATTATCATCCATGAGATTGCGATTCATTTAGAATACATATATGCGAAATTACGGTAAAAAAAAAGGACTATAATTGTTTGCTGAATGATATCTTTGATTGTCCTTAGCAGCCAAGCATAAACTTTCAAATTAGAGAGGGCTTTTAAAGTTTATTATCGATGAACGATTATTAATTAAAACGCCATGCGCTTTGTCGAGAGACCTAAATAAAAAGAGAACATGAGAAACATACACTCACAAATTTAATGTACAAGGAAAAAGAATGTCACTCATATTTAAAATGAAACATTCAATGAATTGTTGGATTTGCAATTTATTGAGAAGTAATGAAATCAATCCAAGGCAGTCAAATTCGTCCTCACTAAATTTTGAGAGAAGTGAGAAAAAAAATTCTTTTAAAGGCGCGGATTGATTGAATGCTATCATATTTATATATTTTTTTAATTTCTATGTCTTTTTTTTTCAGATTATAATTTAAAATTAACTTCCAAGAAAGAGTAAAAATACGAAATAAGATATATCGTTGCTAGTTAAAAATTGCAAGACATATTTCAATAATTTTTCTATGTGGTTGCAATATTGATATAAGTAATCCTGAAATCTACATATTTAATTAGATGTCAGTGTATTAAAATAATATGTACAATTTCAAGCAAATCTTTGGTAGGAGGTTTTTAAAACTCTAAAAAGATAATAGGATATAATTATAATAGTTAGCATTATAATTTATACAGATGAATCAGAAATCTTCATTCAAAAATGGTCAGTCTACTTTATATACAAAAAAAAAAATAAGAAGAAATCCGATATATTTTTATGATAAGTGATACATCGGACTTATTTTAAATCTTATATGTACAGTAGTACTATATTATTCAAATTCAAATTTTCCAGATTATTTTAAATGATTAAAAAAAATTATACAAACTCATCCAGAAGAGTAAAAAAAAGTCCGTGAAACAGCTGACTTTGACTTATATGCTGAAAGAATTATATTTTAATATAGTATGTAAGTGTAAAAAATATAAACAACATTATTCTTGCAGTCTACAACTTTATACGTTATTAACAGATTTCTCTACCCTCCCCAAAGAAATACCTTTTTCTCGCGGATTCATTCATCTGAATGCTCGACAGTCCTAATCGTATTTGATCGCAATCAATCTAGATAATAGAAGTTCTGATATATAGGTTTAGCGTCCTTTTTCTCACGTCACATTCATTTTTGATATGATAATGCATCGAAAAATTTATACCGTTTTAAAATAAAAGATTAAAAACAACATCGTAGTCGTAGTTATTAATTTGACACAAAAGTATTTTGGAGAGTGAAAATATTCAAATTGTACATTCTTAACTAATTATTAATTGAAATTTTGACGTTGACGATTTTTTTTCTCACGATTTCCAAAAATGTTACTGCACAAAAATGATTTTTATATCATCTCAAAAAAATTACAACTTCAATTATACCAATTTTTAACGCATAATTTTTTTTTACTTTTAGTTTATTTTAAAAAAATATTTTCAGAACACTTTGTAACAAAATTTTTCATTATGTTGTTGTTGTTTCCAATGGCACTTGCCATAGGCAAGCCCGCTGATTTGAAATCAACGATTTTAAGCCGAAAGGGAACGTCTCTTATTTTAGTAGCGCCAACTAGGGCCAAGAGTACGATTTTGCTACTCACGCATCACATTCGCTTGCACAGCCCCTTTTTAAAGGGGGGGGGGCATATTCACACATCTCACAGATAGAAAAACCATGCCCGAACCGGGACTCGAACCCGGGACGCCCAGTTCACGGGGAAGACGCGCTACCCCCATGCCAGGACGCCGGCTATTTTTCATTATTGAATTGAAATTCAAATCTTTTAGGTAGTTAATATTATTATTTTGTCCTAGCTTTTTCAATTGCTGATGATTAATATGTAAAGTTTCCGCTTATTTTTTCTATATTGAGTAAGTTTCAACACAAGGTTTGCTCTTTGTAAAACTTTTGAAATTTATTGTACTTACAATAAAATACTTACTTAATTGTACTTACAATATTGTACTTACTTTCAAAATCAAGTACTGTTGTAAAAATCTTTAATTTAGTAATTTTTAAATATTGTTCCTCCTTTCTGTGATATTGTTAGATCAATAGAGATAGAAAATTAGAGGAATACAAAGCAAAAAAAGCCTATTACAATAAGGTCTCTCAAGTAGAATATGTCAATAAAGTTTTAAGGGTTTTGCTGAGGAAACCTTTAAAATAAAATTATACAAAATATTTAACTAAAATTTATTGATACCATTGATCTTGCCGAGTCTAGTCGCTAAAGGTTGCTAGTAGAGAATAAAAACAAAAACAAAAATATCATACAAATATAATAACACGAAATATCATTCCTATATGCTGTATAATACCTTGCAATTTCTAAATTTATGTTTGCCCTCCTATTATAAATGAATTAACAATAGTTATGAATATACCATAATAAATACCCAATAAAATACATTCTTCGAATTCAATTAATTTTTTTTTATTCAGTGAACGCGGAATGCATAATTCTTTTCCACAGTATGCCGTCAAACGTAATTATTAATAAAGGCATTATATTATAAAGATAACATATTGAATTTCCAATGGCTTTGATTTAATTTTCAATTATTATTTTCCCCATCACGCGATATCCTATTACAGTAAATTTTGTGTAGTCTTTTTTTCCATTCTAGATATTTTTTGAACGATAAAAAAAATTCGAATGCATTTTTTTTTCTGCTTTACAAGTACTGATTCAATTTTAAATATCCATTTTAATCTACAATAAAAAAAACTGAATCAATTTCATTTCATGATAACTTTTAATAATGGAATTAAAAATCAATATAACGTTCTAACATATTTCAGTTTGTTGCAAGTGAAAATATTGATAGAAACACATTTAATCGTAAATTTTTTGGATTCCATAAATAAAGAACTCGTACCAACACGCATTCGGAATATAAATGAAGTTGAGGAGGGCGTGCCGGCTCAGGTGTCATCCTCGTCATCTGACCGCGGTTCAAAATTACGAGGTCCGTCCCAAAATAGCCCAAGTGTTGCTTCAAACTGGACATTAATATAACTAAACCAAACCAAACCAACACAGAAAGAAAACACATTATTTCCCTTTAGGGTTTTATGTTCAGAATTTTGAGTAACCAGTATATGACAAATAATGCGTTAGTAGTACTTAAATAATAAGGTAGTATAGCTGAAAATTGCATGACACGAATCTTTTTAGCTGCATTTACTATTTCAGTCATCGCTGTTTAAAAGAATTGTTTGGAAAACAAAGTGTAACGCCAATACGCATAAATTATTTCTGCTTTCTATTGCTTAGTCTTGGACACTTTATTTTGTACAGATCATATTAAAATAAAACATACGCATTCTGAATTAATCTTACCTGAAGCATTACGGATATATATAAAAGTTTTATAACTACGATGAATACAAATATAGAATACTGACGCGTAAAAAAGTCAATTTTAGAAAACAATATATTTTGTTTTAAGATATAAAATAAAAAAAGAGAAAATAAGAACTCTAGCTTCAAAGAAAAAGATCGCTACGTGCATTAAGGCTGTGATGGCCTAGTGGTAAAACCTCTGCTTCGGAATGGAGGGTTTGAGGTTCGTGACTCGACTCAATTGAAGAACCATTCTGTGATGAGATCTGGGGCAGATAAATCCATCGGGACCATACCAGCTGGTATGGTGTGGAAATTAGGAGATGGAGTGCTAGCTCAGGTGTCGTTCTCGTTATCTTACCGCGGTTCAAAATTAGGAGGTCTGGCCCAAACTAGTCTTAGTGTTGCTTTGAAACGGGACGTTAATATAAATGAACTGAACATAAGATACATTTAAAAAAAACCTAGCGATAGTTGAACTTTGTAGCAGGTTTTTTAATAAAAGTATCATTCCTCTTTGCATCTTTATATAAAAATATAGATCTTAGGCAAAGTATTGAACAGCAAGGGGGTTCATTTTTTGCACATGAACATTTTGTGTTCATAGCATAGTATAGTTCATAGTATATAGTTCATAGTATAGCATAGTATTGTTCATTTGTTTCATTTTTGAAAACATAAAACCCGATGACAATACACTATTCTAATTGTTTTATAATTAATTATCAATTGATTATATTTTTATTTCATTCTTTTGTAACAAGTTTTTTTTTTCTTCTGAATTTGAGAAGAATATAATTTCAAGATTTCATAATATTTATATTAATAAATTAAAGACTTAAAAAAAGGGGTAGATGATGATTTCAATACATTAATAAAAGACTTCCAAAAATTTTGTATTATTATTCAATTAATTACTCATATTTTCATTACTGAATTAAATTTTTATTTTATTTCGTAATTTTCTTTTATTTAGAATTTTTTTTAATTTGCTTGTTTCATGGTTACAACAAAGGAATCTGTAATAGATTTTTCACTCACTTATTTTCATATTAGAATGCTTATTCTTTTGTTCAGTTTTGCATTCCCGATAACAATGCAATAGTTCAAAATTTGTATTTTTTTTATCAGTTAATCAATTAACTTTCACAAAAATTTGATTTCATGTGAGAGGGATAATTTGGTTATTAGTTTCAATAAACATTAATTACGAAATTCCCTAATAACTAGAATGAAACATTACGAAAGGAAACTTAAAGGGACGTACTAAAGGCGGAAAAATAGAAATTAATTATTAATAAAATGTAATGATTTATTTAAACTAAATAAATAAAGTTAGACAAAACATTCAGAAAATGTAATAAATAAATAAATTAATTAACAATTGGAATAAAAAAATTAAAAGAAAAGGTTCAAAACATTTATCTTCAAAAAGCGCACACATGAAATAAAACTAAGGACTTTCTAATTTTTCGCTATATTTTGAACTCATAGCGAAACCAAAAAACCAAAAGAAACTCAGATTTTCAAAATCCAGGGTCATTCTTCCTCCTTGATGGGAATGTACATAAATTGCATTCCTCCCAACTATGAATTTTTGCATTTAAAGAAAAATCAATGCATACTCGGTGCTCCTGGGTTCAAAGGGGGGAAGAGGGGGGAAGAGGGGGGAAATTTATAACCGGAATTCAAATGACAGATCGTAAAATCAGGAATGTTTAATCTTTCATAAAAATTCAGCGTTTTATCTTTTCCCATCATTTCTTCCCGAAAGCACTAGCTCTTAAGGTGCGGGGAAAGAAAGTTCATTTTATTTTTGATTTAAAAAAGCAAAAATATTGCCGGGGGTTGCAACATTTGGGGTAATGAGAACTAAGTGGAGCTGCGTCTAATTAGATTAATTCGATTTTGAACAAATTAAGGTCCGTGACTACTTTGCAAATGAATCTTATGAAAAATATTCTAAAATATTTACATTTTTGGATTTTTATATAAAATGGATTGAAGGAAACCAAACCAACTAGGAACAAAAGATTTATCAATTAAGAGACACACATCTCTCTCTCTCTCTCTCTCTGTGTGTGTGTGTGTGTGTGTGTGATGATATCTCTTATATAATACAAGAAAATAAGAAAAACGTGGTAATATAAATAAAGATATTACAAAATATAAAAATTAATATGAAATGAAAATTAGTTATTAATTAATTAGATTTAAATATTAATATGCAAAACAATTGAACTCCGCATTATTAATCGCTCGAACGATACTTTAAGGAGCCCTTATCCCTTTAATTCGTTCCTTTTTCAATAAAGATGAGATAATTTGTCGCCTACTATACCTCGTTGGCTTCCTGATAGCTAGCAGAATTCGACAATTTATCATCGCTTCCAAATCTCCGATACAAACATAAATCATTCATTTAAAATCTCATTTTCTGCTGATTTTTTTTTCTCTTTCTTGCTCTTTAATTTTTCCATTTTCTCGCGAGTTTTTATCGTGTTTCATCGGAAGCCTTTCTAGAGTACTACACACAATGTGCGATTCTTTTTTATTTTTAAATTTTGTGTTTCTTTTTTTTTTCTTCATGGGATAGTCTTGTTACGTGAATATCGACAAAACAATCAAGTTCTCTCTCAAAAGAGCAGCGATGCCTTCTTTCAGTATTAAAAAAATTGAGTTCTTTAACAGTTTAGATAAAAATGGAGTTTTATGTGATTTTTTTATGTTGTTGTTATGAAACATATGTTAAATGAATTATTTTTAAAGCGTTTTTGGCGGGAGTACAAACCAAGGGCAATATTACTTTTGGTTTAAGTTTTATTTTTGAAATATATTTTTGATGAAAATGTAATGATTACGTTAAAAAGCAGTGCTTAGCGTTTTTGAAATTATCGACACTTTTGGTCGTTGAATTATTAAGATTTTTTTTACATTATTAGCTCATTAGTTGGAGCTAAAAATAACTGGTTACATGTAACAATCGAAATGATTGCGCAAATTTTTTAAACGATCTTCAACTTATCGAAAATTACTTTATGTCCATACTAAATATCTGACGATAAACATTCATTTTCCTTACGCCCTAGAGCTAAAGATAAATTTTAAAAAATAACAACGAGACAAAAATTAGCTTGAGATTATCATGAAATTCTTTTGATGATTCTTCTTAAAAGTTGGCTATTTCTCATAAATTTGGCGACTAAATAATTTTATAATTAATTTACTGTCATTCTTTTTTTACTTTCTTGTATGCGAAGTATTCAAAGACAAAGTATTGCAATCGGCAAAAAATTTCGAATTCGAGAGTTTGATGTATCTCCATGCTTCAGGCGTATTCGCGTCTGAAAAAATATTTTTCTGTGAACACAATATCTTAGTAACGTTTTGAGCAAGACGTATGAAATTTGGTATGTGGCCTTTGCAGCAATTTTGTAGTTTTTTATGAAATATTATATGGAATGCATTCACAGAAAGTCAGCCTGTCCGGTTTTCCAAGTGTTATCAAACACGATATACGACAGAAAGCTTAACAAGTTTGGTTTGTTAAATTTAATACAAAGATTTAACATTGAAAGTATAGATCTTTATTCAATTTTGAATAAATCTGAAGAGACTTGACCATTTTTGATATGTCTTTCTTATGCATGAAAACTCTGTAACTTTAAAATGCAACGACTTATATAAAGAATAGTTAGTACACGGTTTCAATAACTACAATATAAATTTTTGGTTACTTTTTAACTAAATCTATACAAGAGTAGATCGTTCCTCGCACACTGACATCATTAAAAATACGATAATTAAAAAAAATGCAGCGATTTAAATAAATGAAATTTAGTATGTTCTCTTGTTATTGAAATTGAAATTTTAATGTGAAATTTTGCTTTCAATTAATGAAAATAAAGACATTTATGAATTTATTGTATTCTTAGGAAACACAGAAAACTGAAATGTCTTTTCGCTGTCTGAATGAAACCAAGATTTGACATAGAACTACAACAATTTTAGTCGCAATATAACATACCAAATTTCATTTATTTAAATCATTGAATTTTGAAATTATTATTAATTTATAAAGGATTGGATTCCAAATTTCATCTACATTATAGATGCTAAACCTTTTCAGGAAATTTTATTGATATAGCTCTTTATGTTTTGTAATTATTTTATTCACACATACGCGGACAGTTGGACAGGCATTTTATCTCTGATCTGCAAGTTGAGAGCAAAGAACTATGTACCAAATTTCATCTTCCTAGCTGAAAGCATTTTGAGTTATCGCTTTCGCAGATAGTCATAGTTTCAAAAATTTGTTTTTCGGACTCAGGGGTTCGTCAAAATTTATGAGGTTTTTTGGGGGGGGATGGGGGGGTTGTTACAATATTTTCTCTACGTATATCTTGCAAAGAGGAAATAAACAAATAAATCTTTATAATTCTCATCTCAAAATTAATTGCGTTAGATAAACTGGTTAATATTAACACCCTGACCTCTCTGGGGGTCACCGGTGACCGGCAGGCACTTATAAATTACATTGTAAAAAATTCAGTACGGTATTCAATGTGTAATACCCTGTTTTTAAAGTAATACGAGTGCTATTTTAGAACAGGCATATAATTTCGAATCTTATTTTGATGAGGAGAATTGCTTGAATCCACACCTCTTCCCTCAAACCACGCCAGTGGTAAAATGTATGATCTCCGGCGACAGATACAACATGCACCAGACATACACAGATAGATTATTTGAGAGATGAGGTTCCAAACCTGGAACCCTCCAATAATGAATGTCCTACCTCAAGAAAACGATCGAACTGCTTACTGAGATATCTGCTTGAAAAAAGAAAGGGGGTGGGGGTGGAACGTTTACGACTGCATCGTTCTAAAAAGGGAATAATATAAAAATTGAAATGAATATATTCTAAAATATAAGTAAATTGCATCATACTAACTGAATCTTATATAATTAAAAGTTAAATCATATTCAATCCATGTGTACAATTGCCACAAAATTTTATTTTATTTCTATTAAATTATCTCTGAATGTTGCAATATTGAAATATTAAAAATTCATTAATTCTTTAAGCGAATTTAAGGATATTTCTTCTGATAATTTTAATTAAACGATAATGATATTTATATGTTTCAAAGCAGTATAAAAACTCAGTAAATTCATGGCATTCCAAGAAACCAAAAGGTTTTTAAACGCAGACAGTAACCTTAAAAGTGCGTCTGGCATAGAAAAGATTCTAACTTTTATGTTCTTCGCTTCACTTGTTAAACCCTTCCGAAAAGAAACTTCTATAACCAACCTTTAGAACTTTCATGTCTAAGAAATAAGGTTTCCTTTTAATAGAGACATTTCATCTCAAGACCGCACTGCACCTCCGTCTCTAGTATTCACATGGCTTCTATCCAATTTGGTATAAATAAATGGAGATGGATTTTTTTAAAAGGGAAAAAAATATTACACATAAATAAATTGTAAACAGACATACAAACGTCAAAAGATATTGTTATAAATAAAATGAAAAGCTATGATAAAAACTAAAATGCACAATATTCGGTTTAGATAGTTATATCAACATCTATTTCTAAGGAATTATGGCTGTTTTGGGGCGGAGTTCTCAATTTTGTACATCGATCAAATGACGAGGACGACAATTGAACCAGCACCGCATGCTAATATGAGAACAATAATTTCGAAATAGCCTATTATTGTGCTGTCTTAGAAGATTAATAACTGAAATACAGTTAATTCAAAAGCATTGGAAAACCAAATTTGTAATTTGGACTCCTCTTTTCCAATTTATTAGAACCGAAATTTGACAAGGTACTATAATTTTAGCAATAGCAACATTTAAAATTTTTATATCAATTAAGTTTTTATGATATCGAGTTTACATGTTTGCAAAAGTTCAAACCGAAAGACGGCCAACCCTCGACGCATTTGGTTCAATATTTGATAGATATCTACATTATAGATGCTAAGTCTACTTCTCTATGTTTTATAGTTATCATATTTACTTATATACGGACAGACTGACTTCCTTTGAATAGATTTCGTTCAAGTTTAGACTGAAATCTACAATTTTTGTGTGAAGACCGAACACAATTTCATCTGTCTAGTTCATTGAATTTTTGAGTTATCGTGTTCACGGTTAAATAGATGGACAGATAGACATATTTCAAAAATTTTGTTTTTTGCACCCAAAGAAGTCTGAAGTGTAAAAATTCATCAAAATTTAAAATCCGTTTTTTTTTTTTTTAATGATTATAAAATATTTTCTTTGTATGCTTTTTGTAGGGAAAAAAAGTAATTCTCGGAAGATTGTTGTATTTTCTTCCTCGAGAAAAATAAAATTAAAAAAGATTTTTGGAAACTCAAACCAAAAATAAATAAACAAATAAATTAAATAAATAAAATCTTGAAAACAACAAAAACTACCAAAAACAACAAGAACAGAAACACTGTGGCTAATGATGTGGAAAAAAGGACATTTGTTAAAAATATATGTTTCTCAGATAAACGAACAAATATTTTTTTTAACCTCCAGCGAAAACACCTGCGAATTTTGTATTTCAAAAAGAAGGGTAGTTCTTTTTAACAGATATTTATTTGTACCATTTAATTTGCTCTAAATATCACCTCTATATTTTCATTACTTTGGGAAAAATTTCTAACAAGAAAATAATTGTCCTGAAATAGCATAGAAATTGAGAAAGTGCGATGATTTCACTTTTTACATATACGGACATGTTAAATCTTGAGACTTTGCCAACATTTTCTGGCACACGATAATATAAAGCGTAAAAAATGGGCTTCTAACCAACAGAAAACTATACAGTATAATTGTACGTTAGGTTAAATGTACATCAAAAAATAAAAAGCAATTTTTCATGAGAATGTTCGTTCTTCCCCTGTTTATAGATAGGAAAAAAAGTTACTTAAGAAAGAAAGTGTTCTAGTTGAAATATACGTAACTCTCATTTTTCTTCCCAAGAAATTTTTAGAATCTTTATCAAAGATATCTCATTGTAGTTCAAGCAACTGTTCGTAATCGGAATTTATTTAAAAAGACGTTTCGGGCATCCAAAGCATCAAAGTTTTGACCTAGTTTGAAAAATCAGCTGAAGGCAGAGCTCAAAGCACATGACAAACAATGAATAAAAAAAGAAAGATGAGTAGATTTCCACATTTTCTTTCGCATCAGCATTTTTTTAACTCATTTAATGCCATTCATTTTAGTTTTGTTTTTAAAAAATAGAAGGCATTTTTTAAAAAGAAAGTATTATCGTTTGCAAAATTGAATTATTAGAGCAATGAGTTCAATAACCAAGGACCAGTTATTTCAAGTACGGCAAGAAATGAATTTTTGAACCGGGTTTTATAAAAGAATAAATGCAACTCGTGTTGAATGCTTAAAATAAAACTTTGAGCATTTCTCAATCCTTCGATGTAACACGTATATCTTGAACTACTGTCGTTTCCATTATAAAAAAAGATATTTTAAATCTGCTTTTTCTTTTTGAATAACCTTGAGTCCACTTTTTTGGCTTACTGTTCCTATTATATTTAGTTTTAGTGAAATCATTTGATTTTTGAATTAAATTTAGAAAATCAAGTTTTATTGTATTATCTTTCACAAAGAATTCATTACAATTATATTTTTTTAAATTGAAAAACTTTATTTTCGCGTCGGATCAAACTCAAAATTTGTCATGTTTTGGATGCGTTTATGTAAATCAATTACTTTTAATTTCCAGCATAAAAATACAAAAACAGGCTTTGTCAACTATAAATAACAGCAATCGTTCTCAAACACAAACCATTTAAAATTAATTTGAGTGCAATATTATTCGATTCGGCATCGGAGCAGATAGTATAATGATTTTATTATAATTATTATTATTTTGAAATACAGGCACTTTCTGGTTTGAACTAAGTATAGTAGTTTTCAGAGTAAAATAATTCAGATAATCAATAACTGAATTGACTTCTTCTTCATTCCTAATAGTTTTTAAAACAACGGAATTTTTTTATGCAATACACTAATGGAATACGATTGTTGTTTATCTATTGAAATAATAAAGATAAACGTGCATTTGTTGCTGGTCTTAGCACATTATTCAGTATACGACTACTCAGTTTTGGCACATGTAGATTTTGGAGGGAGAAAATGTAAACTTCAGAGAAATATTTTAAATTTTTAATTTGAATTTTAATTAATGAAAAATGCATTTGAATGTTGCCGTTTTCTTGTGATAACTTCCAAAAATGCTACTGCACGAAAATGGATTTTACACCATTTCAACATATAAAAAATTATCTTTTTAATGATGCCAATTTAATAATTATACAAATTTTTATGATTTTTGGCAGTTAAAAAACTTTTTGCTTAATTTCCATCAATAGATTAAATTGTTACCTTGAAATTTAAGACGTTTTCATCGTTTCATTAAATATGTGATCATATAATTTTCTTCCATTGTTAAAAGCTAAAGTAAACGCTATTTTATTAATATCTGTGTAGTTCATATGACGAATAAAAAAAAGTGAAATTACAACGTTCCGAAAGTTATCAGATAGATGAACCGCATATTTACATGTTAATAGAGCTATGATTTCAGGTAACGTGTCTGCATTAGAAAGGTTCATGTACACAATAAATACAACATATACAAGGGATTTAAAAGGATACGACTTTAATTTTTGAGAATTTGGGGGCATTATGGCTATGGAGTATCAGAACGATTTAACTGACATAAAATATAACCAATACCTACAACGAAGCAGTTGGTAATCAAAGGCGGCTAGAACTTCGTTTTTTTTTAGAAAAATTTATTTTATATTTCCTCCATAATATTTACAATTAGTTTAAATGCCCTAATCACAATTATTTTGTTACTTACAAAGTATGGCGCGTTTTGTGTTTCACTTCGTAGTGCGGAGAAGAGAATCAAGTAAGCAATTTTAACTTCATTTAATTCGATTAAATGCAAAATTAGATTTTAATTAGTTAGAACAAATTTTGTTGTACAGATTCTGT
The DNA here is from genome assembly GCA_026543865.1 of Argiope aurantia. Lineage (NCBI taxonomy): Eukaryota > Metazoa > Arthropoda > Arachnida > Araneae > Araneidae > Argiope > Argiope aurantia. Next base: position 3,748 of record JAPMOR010061081.1, on the reverse strand, counting down.
GTTAAAATTTATCCACCTATCGTATTAATTCTACTTTACTTTTAGTAAATGGTTAAGAGATGTAAAATAAACAATCAGTTGGCTGACAAATTAGATCCAAAATCTCATAGAAATGTAAAAAATATTCAAGTAGCCAAAGATTCTTCCACAAAACTCGTTACACTTTTATGTGCCGTATTTAAATATACTTGGAAAGATTGGAAGGTAGATTTCCTCTTCCCATTTTCGATTTCATTCAAAATTTGTAAATAATCTGTATCTCATAAACATTTTTTATTCATCTTATTTTCAGTCTATCGTATTTACATACATAGTCTTCATTCTGACGGATTTGTTATAACCCTTAATATGACTCGAAGTTTTCATGCAAGTACCAAAGATAAAATTTTATTGATCTATTTATTTGTGACCAGTTTTATTGATCTACTAGCCGCCTTCGGTTACCAGCCAGTTCGCCAATCTTAATTTGCGTTTAAATTTTAATAATTAAATATTTTACGCAATTCCTACTTTAATATATTCTTCATCAAAATATTTTTAAACTTCAAATTTTGATAGTCATATAATATTATAAAGGCCTTCAGTCATAACGTAATATGTATCTATCTAATTTTCTGTTAGCTCCCGTAGAATTTATGCTTTAAATTAAAGTGGAAAGAATTAATCTGCAATTAATATAATAATATTTTTTACTGAAACAAATCATTTTTTTATAATATGATTACTGATAACAGAGTCACTGAGCGTTTAAACTTTATGGGCACTAAAGAATATCTTTCTTAATTTATGTTATATCTCAAGAATTTCTCAACAAAATTTTCTCAGATTCATCATGAACAGATCGATTAATTAACAATGTTTAATTTTAAATGCATCAAACACTAAGAAAATAAAATGAATCGTTTAAAATAATCGGTTGAAAACAGGTTTTAAAATACTACTTAAAAAACGATGTACTTAAAACTATAAGCATATGCAAAAAATATATAACTAACATAAATACAATTTAATTACAAATGCATGCAACTAACCTAAAAATAATTTAAATCAAGAATCATCCGCTGATAACATTGTCAACAATCAGAACACAATGCGCATGCGTGAATTTTTCTACGCCAGTTGGGGTAACGCTGTGCAGATTAGAAATTTTTAATTTCCTTTATTCTGTGTTATTTTAATTCAAAAGTACTTCAGAATGAATCTGAAAGATCGATTAAGTAATAATGTTTAATTTTAAATGCATAAAACATTAAGAAAATAAAAAGAATCGTTTGAAATAATCGGCCGAAAAATGTTAAACCTTTCCTCATTACTGTTGGGGGGGAAAACTGAAGCCTTACTCATTTCGCGTTGGGGAAAATGAAAAGATTTTTTGGCGGGAAAGTTAGTTTTTAATTAATATTTAAAATTCTAATTAAAAATTCAAAAAAGGAACCATAGGTGCACACACATTCCTGACCTCCAAGGTATACACGTACCAAATTTGATAGCTGTAGGTCAAATGGTCTTTTCTGTAGAGCGCCAACACACACACATTGAGCTTTATATAAGTATAGAAGATTAACCAACTCCCGCACACGGATTCTGTCCAAGATTTGAATTCTACCTGTTTGTAGAAACTATAACCTATTGGCTCAAAAGTTATAGTTTTCCCAGACAGCGAAGCAATTTTTATCTACTTTGGGATTAGAGCTGAATTAAGCGCTGAAGGGCACTTTCAGCTAGTTTTGTTTTCCTCTTTTATTTCCCCAACTTCCAAAACCAAGTATTTTTTTTATCAGTTTTAATTTAAATAACACAGTTTTCTTAGTTTTATTTTTTTAATTACAAACTGGACAAAAATATTTGTTATTCTCAATAATAATATTTGTTTGTGTATTAATTATTTGTTATCCTCAAAGCAATTTGAATCGATATATCATCAAAAATTTTTTTAATTTTATAGTAATTTTTAATAATTTTTTTAATTACAAAACTTTTTAACACAACTTAAATATTCCAATACGAAACTGTTAACAGGTTGAATTAATCTGCCTGTAGTGAAAACAATTTAACCATATTAAAACATCAGGGAATTTAAAAAAAAACAACAATATAAGAATAATATTTGAGATTTAAACGATACTTTATTTTAATTTAAATAAGTTTGAGCAAGTGGTCTTTTAAAATTAAATGAATGCACTAAATGAAATAACCCTGAACAATATCTGAGAAAAAAAATCCCGAGGCTTCGGGACCCTTAAAAATGCAGGGCCTATAGGCAGCTGCCTGCATTGCCTATTTGATGATCTGATCTTGTTTGAATGATCTGAAATATACAGATAAATCGGAATACCGAAAAGGAATTTTTCTCTTTGAATGTTCTTCATTTAGGACAATTCAAATAAAGGATATATGAATCAGAGGAAGTGTTCTCCCTGAAACATTCTCGCATAATCTCCAATAAGAATCTTATCCCACTTCCCTACGCATAAAACTGTGAATTTCGAGTTAGCCCGCGAAATTTTCCATGGTATTCATGAATGGTAGTTACGAAATATAGATCTTTGGCGGGAATCCAGCATTTTTATTGAATCTGTCGCGCGGATATGTATTTTGATGTCCTTTTCTGGCTGAATGGCATCAAAATTTGACACGAAACTCTAAGATATCATGTCGAATTACATTTATTTGAGTCACATTACATTTATTAAGTTACATTAAGTCAGACTGTCAACCATTTTATGGATTTCGTTCAAATTTTGATAAGATCTGTATGTTAGATAGAAAATCTTTGCACTAAATTGTATGTAAATAACTCTGCCTTATTATTACTTATATCATTTTTATTGAAACTAATTTTAGAATACATGTTTTGGAAGCCTTTTTTGCCGACAGATTCACAAAAAAATTTGATACGAAACTACAACTACAGTCACAAGACAATAAAACGAATTTCATTGATTTAAGTCATTTATGAATTCTTGTATTTACTTGCATGGGAAAGTACACACCAACAGACAGCCAAACATTTGAGCGTTTTGATTTAGATAATAAATCTGTGTACCAATTTTTATCTACCCTAACGCTTTGCGTTTAATAGTTATCAGTTTACTTGTCACTAGAACAGACAGACACACGGACTTAGTACAGATGGAATTTGTCCAAAAACTAATAGAAATATACACATTTGTCGTAATTCTATAAACCAAATTTCATCAGTTTAGCTTAAAGAAGTTCTGAGTTTTCGCGTACACAGACACCCAGACATGATGCAGAATATGTATTTTTCGGATTCAAGGATGTCTGAAACGTGGAGATTCGTCAATATCTCGAATTCGAGTTTTTTGACAATTACATTACTTCATATATAAGAGATTGAAAAATTGTTTCTAAAAGATAATCGAAATTGTTGGAATGAAAAAAAACACTACAATTAAACGCAAAATATTTTTTCCCCTCAATGAAAAAATTAATCTAGTGAAAGTAATTATCTTAAGAAAATGAAATTTACAAAAAAAGAAAAAAAATGCTCATTAATATTTAGTATCTTTAATACTCATAATTATTTAAACCTTCAAAGAGCAATAACAGATATTATACTTCAGAAAGAACAGGAGTTTCTTCCTTAAATGGTAAAATGATTCCATAGCAGAGAAACCAAATACATTCAGTTATACCTTGATTAGAAATGGACCGATCGAATGTATACCAGAAATAGATTCGTTATCGAGCGGCAGTTCGTTATCTTGCATGAGTGAAACAGTAG
>JAPMOR010061076.1:0-63574 GCA_026543865.1 Argiope aurantia | reverse complement strand
ATAACGTTTGATTTCGGATTCAAATGGTATCATTGTGAATTTAATTTAAATTGCATTCTTTGAAGCGATATTTTGTTAAACACTTCCAACAATTTAAAGATTTTTGTAAACATCTATATGAATAGGAATGAATCCATATCAAGGCGATGAACGAGCGACGTATTAAAGAGGTTTCGTTGTGTTATGAAAGAAACCGCTTTAAACAGACGATTTACAAAAACAAAGCAACGATCGATCAATACTTAAAAGGCCCTTAACAACCAAAACAACGTTAAATAAGCACATTTTTCTGTTACTCGGAAGAATGAATTACCAAATGAAGTTTACAGATGAAGCTGAAAGAAATGAAATGAAATGAAAATACTCGAGAATCTGATGTTTCCATCTACTTTTAAACGATCGGCTTCTCTTTGTTCTATGTCAAGGGGCCGATCTGATTGACAGCTAGCAGCAAACCATGGGCGTTTCTTAAACACTTAATGTCTTTATGCCCGACTTATCGTTTGACAAAGAAAGGGTGCCGCCGTTTTATACAGAAGATCGTCTGCACATTTCCTAAAATTGTCTGCATACCACGCGGCGAATAAAAACAATGCTGAATATGCAAGTTATGCGGGTGGAAAAACTGACTGCTTTTTTTTATAAAGCATTTGCTTAAATTTGCTAACTTTCCTTTTGTTTATATTCAATAAAACACAAGGCTAATGAGCAAGTAACAATGAAAGAAAATTTCTCGTTTTACTGAAAAAAAAATCATTAGTGATATGTCATGAATGTAATTTCAATTTTTTAAAAATGTAAAGCGACAAAAGACATTTAGATCTGCGGAAATGGATAATTAATAACTCTTCTCATTATTTCTACTGATAAGAGATGATGAATAATTTACATATTCTCTTTTTTCTTTTGTGAGAATAATAAATAAGGATAAGAGAAATTCATATCATTTCTTTCATACATGTTTAGAATAAAATATTTTAATCTAAACAAAACTGTTTAGCTGTGCTGAAGTAGCCGATAACTCTGAATTTTGATTTTGGTTCTGGGTTTAAAAAGTGTCTCGGATTTGCTCCGAATTTCTCTTAAAAATAAATACTATTTCCAATTTATAACATTGCTTTCTCGCGCAGTTAATTTCCTGTTAAGAAAGTTTTATGGATAACTCTAACTGATGCTGAGGCAATGACTCCTGGTATTGACGATAAACTTAGCAATATTTAGGGACTTGGGCGACAAAAATGAAAAACACAAAATATTCGAGAATCTTGACGAAAACTCTATTAGGATTCGAATTCCAGAATTTGTTCTAAAATATTCGTTGCACTATTACAGGAGCTATAAAATGCTTAAGATAGTCATAGTAGTTGAATAAAGTTCAAGGGAATAGTTCTTCGAAATCTTTCCGATGATGTCTTGCGAATTCTTTCAGACTGCTTTGAGCTGTTACGGTTGTTTTTTTACCGATTTGCCGCTTGTATGCTGCTGCTTACCGAAAGTGCTGCTTTGTGTATGTTTCGTCTGTGTTTTTCTATAGTGAATTCATATTTTCATAAAGAATAGAGCATCTATATCTATTATTGAGTCTGTTAGACTTTTGCGCGGTACAAATCCAAGGCGTATTTTGGATTTTTTTTCCCCCATAAAAATTTATTATTACTCCCTTTCCTTACTTTTAAGCTCCCATTTTTAACATTTTCTCAAATTTTACAAACTTTTTTTGTGCTTTTTTCTGATTTTATTTTTAGGATCACAATGTATTAAAATCTTCAAATTTATATTTATGAAATTTTTTTCCACCGTTACATCACTTCAAATCAATTTTAGTGTTAAAAAAAAAACAAGATCACGATTCATAGTAGACCAAAAATGCGTTTCTAGAATCATTTGCAGAAGGGGGAAAAAATAATAATAACCAGAGCCAACAAAGGACATATGGAATAAGGGTACGAACGGAAATCCGCTTTGGCCTAGTATAGTTAAATGTTAAGAAGAAAGCGTGTTTTATAACTAGAATAAATATTAATATTAGAAATATAATCTTAACTATGAATATTTAAAGTTTTCATGCAGAAAAAGAACTTTAATTAATTTGATATCGATACTATGAAATATAACGAAATTTAAAGTATATATATATCACACAATATTTTCAACTACTTTCTCCCAGCCATTAGTTAAGCAGAATTACAAAGGGGCAATAGGAACAATTCATTGGATATTTATTTGTTGCAAATATTAGGAATAAGAACATAAAATTAATTATATGTATTTCTGAAACCTTTATCTTTTTTTTTTAGACATTCAGGGCAAATGCTATGGATAATTGTTCGGTGAATTTAGCACAAAGAGCTATATGATAGAAAATCATGCGTTATTCCATGAAACACACAACAAAAAATTTAGTCATAAAGAGTAAATAGTTTTTAGAACTGCTATTCTTCGTAAAAGAAGATGAATATCCTCTGACATTAAGAAAAACGTGAAAAAAAAAAACTAGCCACTGCAGTCCCGTCTATCGATTCTTTCAATTGAAAAGAGCGTCGAATTTGAATTTTTACTTGTTATGATGCAATTACTGTATAGCGATTGATGCATGCGCTTCACGTTCAGTGAATGTGTAATTGGTCTTTAACATAAAACATCAGTCGATCTTCACTTCAGAATTGAAAGATCGCTATATCGATGTCATCCCTGTTCTTCTTAGGAATCCAAGCTGAGCTGAATGGTCATCGTCTAATCCTAAGGAAGTGATAACTATGGTTGAATCTTAAAGACATTAACCTGAAACAATACAATTCCTCTTGGTGGCGATGCAAAAGTGAAATATCCCTACAATTTAAAATATCCATCTACAAAAGAAAAAAACAGCTACTCCGTCAAAAACTTTTATCTCCACATTCCTAAGATAGGGATGATATTGAAAAGAAAAATTAAATCGATTTCTTGATATGTCTAATTAGAAAAAGTTGAAAAAATTCTATTGCATTTATGTGAGAGAAAACCGAGAGCGACCCGTTCTCCCTTTGAATTTAAAGACACTAGAGCTGAAGTCAGACCAGCCCAGGCTTGGAGTGCAGCAAAATGATTCCTTATTTTTTCTACTCCTGTCCAAACAAACTTTGCTTGCATTCTTTCGAGATCCCTCCCTCCCTCATTTAATTTCATGTGTTTTGCTTCTGATTCTTGCTATCTGGATAGAAACACATTTAATTTATTGGATATTCAAAAACAAAACAAGAAAAGTATAAAGGTAGCTTTTCTAAAATGCTGTTCAGATGAAAAATTTCATAAAGAATAAATTATTATTAATTATTACATGTAAAAAACGATGAACATTGCAGGTAATTTATTGGGCATCTTGTTTGATAATTCTTTTTTGGTTGAGTATTATCTAGTCGATAGAACTATAGATGAAAGTATACGGTGGAAGGAGACACTTGTGCTTTTAATTGCTGAATCATTACTTGAACATTCATATAATTTCCTTTTAACAAAACTACAAAGAATTTTTATCATATTCTGGTTAATCAATATTTTTGAAATGCATTGAGCTTTGGCATTTCAAATATCTGGCTTTGAAATTATAAATCTTCAGCAAATTATAGGTAAATAGTTTTTTAAAAAACTGTGATCCTTTGCTAGATAATTTTTGCAATATTGCTAATTTCTGAAATGAAAAGAAGCGGCTATCAACAACTGCATACGAAAAGTTAGTCATACCATTAAGGAAAGCATAAGTAAAAATTTACTATTAAGTATTAACGATTTACATAATCATTAATATGTTTTATGTTTCCTCACATGCGAGTAAAATATTTACGAACCAAAGTGATCAATATTTATTGTAAATGGTATTACTTTACACCTGCCAAAAAAAAAAGAAAAAAAAAGGGTCTTATGGAAAGAAATTATCATTTCAAATCCAAAATTTCTAAAGTCCTTTATTATTATTTTTTTTTTCTTGAGCAATGGTAATTTGTAATATTTGAACTTTCTTTTTCTATCTCTATTAACCAAATTGCATCTGTTATATTTAAAATTTAACTATCGTTGAATTAAATCTAATAAATCATTACATTTTAAAATTAACCGCTGTCTACAAAATGGATCAAGTTAACACAGAAATTTAAGTATTAAAGGGTTAAAAATACTTTAACGATTAAGAAAAATTTTCAAATAGAGTTGCCACACTGTGTCACTGTATTTACAATCAAGTCACAAAGTAATACTTTGGTATTAAAAAAAAAGATTTTCATCTATAATTTTCTCAAATCATTCAAAATGTGTAAAAATGAGGTATATAAATATATCAAAATTAAATATAATTTATCATAACGCAGAAAGCTTCAGAATAAATAAAAAATTAAAGATTTTCTGAATAATTTATTTTTACAAGTAAAAAATATATATATATATATATCTTTTGTAGTTTAAATTTATTTTCACACGTAAATAAATAAATGATGATCATGAAATATATTTGCATTGATTCACGTGACATAATTCACGCATTATCATTTTATACAAATGTTTTAAATAAATAAAAACTTATTGGAACTTTATATTGAGTTGTGCGTCTATTTTGTTCAATTCTATTTTTAAAAAAATCTTGTTGAAATTTTGATCAAAATATCGTAAGTATTAGATTTTATGATAAAACATTTTTGTTAAATAAAAAGACGAAAATATAATTAATTTATATTAGAATGATTTTGAAAATCAACGAAATTCCGCAGAAGTTACGTTTAAATACTTGTATTTTAATTTATCGGCCCAACTTAATATCCATCCGCCAAAGCTGGATTTTTTTAAGACGTATTTTTAGATTAATGTAACCTTAACAATCTTTAATTGCAACTCTAAAAGCTGTTAATTGACATATCTTGTAGCCATCCAAGGTGGCGGACTTTTGGAGACTTTTTAAAAAGTTGTCATGATATTATTGTGCTTGACCAGAAACAGGATACTAATGTTATGTCTTATCAATATATCCTAGGATAAGAAAATTATATATCGTTAAATTTTATATATCGTTTATAAATTATCATATCTGACTATTTTGGCTCAATTAAGAACAGTGTCCAGTCGCCAAAGTTGATTATTTTTCGGCGACTTCTCGTCGAACGTAGGTCCTAACACATTTTATGACAATCCAAAAAGGCGAACTTTTGGAGACTTTTTAAAAAGTTGGCACAATATTATCGTGCTTGACCAGAAACCGGATACTAATGTTATGTCTTATCAGTATATCCTAGGATATGAAATTATATATCGTTAAATTTTATATATCGTTTATAAATTATCATTTATAAATAATATCTATGACTATTTTGGCTCAATTAAGAACACTGTCCAGTTGCCAAAGCTGATTTTTTTTTTTTTTTTTTTTTTTTTTTTTTTACGACGACTTCTCGACTTTTGTTGAGAAACCGGGCACTGATCTTAAGTTCTCTCATTATTCAACTAACAAGGCAAAACAGAGATTTAAACCATTACTAATGTATTGTATAAAATAGCGCATTTATGTATATGCGTGTGTAAGTTAGAAAAGATTTTTAAACTCTTTTTGATCCAGTGAACAGGATTGTTGAGCGATTAACCGTATTATTGAGCGATGAGGGAAGGGAAAAAATTATTCGATATACTACCATCTATATTCACTTGAAGAAGAAATTTCGCAAATTTTAGTTCTTGGTAAGAAAATTTTCTGAGCAAACATCATTCTATTTATCAAGTCAAACGTTGACATTTGGTATAAATTTTGATGCCATATTATGCAATTCCTCTTTTTTACAGAACCTACATACGCCCTATCTAAGAATAACACCAGTAGGGGAAAAGAATCTTCAAAAGGGCACAAATTTGTGAAATTTTCGCGTCAAATGAGTACTGGCGAATAAATAATAGCAATATATCGTATTTTATTTTGTATCATTCAGTAATAGATTAAAAACCAGCTATATTCATTCACAAAACTGAATTTGAAAAAAGGATCAAATTCATTTAACAAAAAAAAAACTTATTTATTTTTACTAACACCCGATTTACTTGACAATTTTTAGATTACGCTAGGTTCCGTTATACATAATGCAATCATATAGACGATATCTCTCAATTGTTGGCGATAAATTCTGTGGATCATAAAAATAAACAAATGCTAAAACTATTTAGGTAAAGCAGGAACATTTTATATAGCTTATCATTAATATTTTAAATAGATATTTCGTTTTATTAGTTGAAGCATTGGCAATTCATACGAACAGTATCTGCCTTTTCACTACGTTCACTAAAATCGATGCGCAACTCCCCAAAAACTAGCCAAAAGTTCGTTATCTCGGATTACCATACCATTATCAGGATTATCACATTTGGCGAGAAATCATTGAAAACATTCAACTTTGGCGGCCTGGAGCTATTTTTAAATAGGGCCCTTTGGGACAGTTTGTAGCATTTTATTGTTGCATACTTTTAAACTTCAATGTAAGGTAATTGCAATGGAAAGCGAAGACTTTAACATGATTGCAGACCATTACAATTTTGAAATACTTAACAACCTACGAAAGCATAATTTGGGTATCTGTTCATTCTCTCAGGTTGCTGCGCTATAAATCTCCATCATGCGTGAATGCATCAGTATCCATGTTGGTCAAGCTGGCGTGCAAGTCGGCAATGCCTGTTGGGAACTCTACTGTCTGGAACACGGCATTCAGCCGGATGGACAGATGCCCAGCGACAAGACAGTGGGCGGCGGTGATGATTCCTACAACACCTTCTTCAGCGAAACAGGTGCCGGGAAACATGTACCCAGAGCCGTTTACATCGATCTAGAGCCCACTGTTGTTGATGAAGTCCGAACAGGTGGGTAATTTGTTTCTCGTCGGTTAATATGTTGTAGATTAGCACGTTTATGGATAAACTTTTTCTAATAGAAACTGCATTTTAACGCAATTTAACTATTCAAAAATGAAAAACAAACGAAAGTTAGAAACTTAATGAGTGCTATTCAAAATACTTAAGGTGAAAAATGAATAAATGGTTGAAATCTTGAATGTGCCTCTTGAGTTTGTTGCCAATATGGCATACCAACAAGTAAGCGAAATGTTTATTTAAGCAACCGTTTTGCTGATTTGTTTACTAATTTCTTGTCTTGCTAAATTTTTCACCCCCTGCTTTGGCGACCTAGCAGTTGGAATGCTTGACAACGAGAAAACGCATACCAAAGTAATTTTCAATCGAATGAATAAGAAAAAATGATAATTTGTAAATTTCACAACAGATTTATTCACATTTATGTATAACCTAGCTTATACGCTATTATATCTCGCAGATTCCACGCGTCGTTTTATTACAGATATTCTGTGAATTTATCCTGTTATTTTTTTAAACTGCTCAAAAACTACTGCTGCGGAAAAGGCTATGAATGATCAAAGATCGAGAAAAAGAAAAAAATATGTAAGACGTTTATCAATGTTACAGAAAGAATTTCATCAAATTAAAAAGCTTTAATCCTAAATTTAGAGCTCCACAACAAAAAATATAGATAACTGTCGTTTAAAATTAAATTCTGTGCGATATCAATACTTTTATGATCCCACTTAAGATAATTTAAATAGGTGTCAAGATGCAATAAATAATTTTCGCAAAACTATAAAGTTATCAAGGTAAATAATTACACAAGGGGAATAGAACAGCAAATTATCCTCCACAATCAGTAATTTGATTAACAAGGACACACACACGGGCAAGTTGGCCAGAAAAAGAGATATCAGAAAATTGTTGTCCAATCCCTTCCGTAGTCCAGCCATGTTGGACAACGACTTTGAGTTCATTGTTTGAGTTCATTGTTTGAAAATAGACGTTTTTTCTAGGTTATCAAAGATCAACAACTGGTGAAAAATTTTACTCTTTTTTATTATTATTATTCTGTTGCTGATATAGCTTATTCCAGCTTAAACATGCTTACAGTAGATGTACTCTTCGACACACATATAGTGGTGAGTTTCATTAAGCTGGTGGTAGAGTAGGTATAGATGTGTTTTTCATCTTCTCGAAACGAACCACGATCACCACGATCGAACCACGATCACAACAAACAAACAAAAAAAAAAGCTTTTTTTGACATGACACTTAGACCTTCAACAACAGACCTTAACAAAATGTCTTAATATGAGGATATATTTTAAAATCGAATTAGGATATCCCATCACGCAAAATGATTTTAAAATTCTATGACAGATGATTTAGCCCTACAGTCTATTGAAGCGTAGAACACAGCTCTGGAGGACTAAGCTTTTCAAAAGAATGGTTAGTATCGCAAAACAAGTACAATGCAATTATTGAAATTTCACCTAATCTATTGTACAATTAATATCGAAGATTTTTTGTTCAAAATGCGTCGAATAGTAAAAAAAAAACCTGTGTTTTTTACTTAAAAAGGATATTGGGAATTCCATTTTGTAACGCTCGTGAGATTCAAAACTAAATAATAAATTGCGCTTAATCCAACCTTTTGTTACTGAATTTTAAGCTGCTTATCACAACTGTTGAATGTCAGGTTAACAAGAATTCACCTTTGTCACACATATTTTACTCATAATCATCTATTTTATTCGGATCCAGCTTCAAGCAAGCTCTAGATGTGATGAAATCCTCTCTTGACACATTTCATACGAATGTCCTATATATCAATTCTTAAAAAAATGTATTTCGAAAAGATTTACTCTAATTTGAAAAAAGTATTAGGCGAAACTTACCATATCAACGTTTCTCATTTGTTTATGCATAATGTTTAATTTCTCATTGCATTCAGTCTTATTACTTCACTTTCGACTTTTCTATACTGCTCTTTTATATCGATACGTCTTTAAAATTGGTACTTCAAATTCACTTGTGTTTGGTCCAGCATGGCCAGTACTGATTCTTGTGCCATAAAAAGATAATAAATCAAATGAATTAAAAGGATAACTTTCTACAGCGCGGATTTACAAATTATTAAAAGTAATTCGAAAAATTGTAAGTTATCAGTAAAAATTACAAAAGTATATAAATTTTTAAAAAGGATTCTACGTCATCTATCTCATAATTGATTTTTTTAGATTGTCATAATAAATTGCCTTAACTTATTACAAATCTAAACTTAGCAACATTTTTCAAATAATAATGTCAAACAGTTGCATCAAAAAGTCAAGAAAAATATATCAATCAAGATTCCAATTTTATTTGCAGGAACACTAATAGTTAACAATAGAAATTTATTACATTTATAGCTACAGGCACTTTGGTATTTGTTTATTTTTAAAACCTCCTGGTTTGTTTGACGATTTCCAGATTACACCTAATTCATTATTCTGTATTACACATAAGATAACAAAATGGCTACATCGCCGGGTTTACCTTGGTTATTTAAGATTGCGCCAAAATCGCCATGCTCTATTATATATAAGTTGTTCAGATTTTGACAGTTTGGCTGGTGATTGTCTGCATTTTTTGGTGATTTATAGCGGTAACTTTCTAAGTACTGAAACTTTCAATCTGCAAAAAAGTCACAGTCAACAGCGGATGACGACGGATTCGACATCGTAGTTGCCGCAAAAACAAAATAGCTTCCCTATGTAATCTGCAATTGATCGCTCTGGGAACACCTGATGTTTTTAATATTGTAACGAAAATTTCCTTTTAGGTACGTATCGCCAGTTGTTCCACCCGGAGCAGCTCATTACTGGCAAGGAAGATGCGGCCAATAACTATGCTCGTGGGCACTATACCATTGGCAAAGAGCTCATCGATTTAGTACTGGACAGGTGCAGGAAGCTGGCTGACCAGTGCACGGGACTCCAGGGATTTCTGATCTTTCACAGTTTCGGGGGAGGAACTGGGTCCGGTTTTGCATCGCTGTTAATGGAAAGACTATCAGTAGATTATGGCAAGAAGTCGAAACTGGAATTCGCCATCTATCCAGCCCCTCAAGTAAGCCGAACAACTATTTTCTTATCAGCTATTTTTGCCTACCTATTTTCATTTTTTCTTTCTTTTTCTATCGCCCTTACATGCAAATATAGTCCTTAAATATGGAGATTGCAACTCCTGTGCTGCTTTGCATAAAAAGTTATGCCTATAACAAATAATACTTTCCATTCACCGGCATTAGACAAAATGTAAAAAATATAATTATCTTAAGTTATTTATTTAGTTTGAAATTTTTTAAAAAACTTTCTTTACTTTTTATAATTAATTATGGTGACCAATTAGAATGGAAGAAACTTATTGCTGCTCATAGAATTGTTTGATCTCCAAGAAAACCTGCGGAAATAATCTCTTCAGTTTTCTCACATACTCTCTAATGAAAAAAATATTATCCTCCCCTCCCTGGCATAAAACTATGGACCTTGGGCAAGGCAGTGCGTGCCAAGAGTGCTCAGATATTTATTTTCATAGTCTCACAAAAATGACAGTTCTGTGCTTCATTCTGTAGTAAAGAAAACCAGTACTTGTGTATTAACTGCAAGCCACCAGCGAACAATAGTTACGAGCGATGTCGTGAGTGTAACGATTCTATTTAATCTAGCGTGCGATCGCCGTTAATCATATTGGGTTGTTCGGAAAGTAATTTCGTTTTTTCCCGACAGAGGATTTAATTGTATTTTTTTGCACCCAACTTCACATTTAAGCCGTATAATTTTTATATGTTTTGAGAGGTCATATAGCAAGGCTTGTGTGTGAAAAATTTCAATTAATTCTACGCAGTAGTTTTTGGTTGGTGCTCTTTTAAATATGGAGAGCAATAAGCAGCATTTTTGACATACCTTACTGTTTTACTATAGAAAGGGTAAAAATGCTGTTCAAGCCAGAAAGAAATAGACCGATGTGTATGGAGAAGGTGTGTTGACAGTACGCCAATGCCAGAACTGGTTCGCTAAATTTTTTAGACGGTAAAACCTTCACCTCAAAAGAGGAGGTCAAAAACCACCTCGATCCGTTTTTTGGCAGCAAAGATCAAAAATTTTATGAGCGTGGAATTATGCTACTACCAGAAAGATGGCAAAAGGTGTTGGACCAGAACGGCCAATATATAATTTAATAAAGTATTTGTTTATTATGCGAAAACTGTCTTTCATTTCCACACACACACACACACACAAAAAAAAAAAAACGAAATTACTTTCCGAACAACCCAATAGGATACGGTTAATGCAAAAGTACCAAATAAATAATGTTGGACGTTTTTCTTCAATCAGATTATCGAAATCTTCTTATAATTTAATTTTATAGCTTATTTTATAAGCTTTCTAAAAATAGTTATATTTTAACTATGTGAATTATAAATAAAGCAACAATTGTTTCATTATCGAATCACAAGTTCAATTTTGTGTTATATAATGTAATTGCCATCTTATTTTAATTGTCCTACTTAAGTTTTATTTATCGTATACAAGGGTCTTTCAAATGAAGATAACATCATAACGGTATGAAAAACGTAAAAGTGCAGTTCATTTATCTTCTAAATTTCGCAATATTATAACTTCGATTTTTTAATTATCCACTAAACTATATAGATATTAAACAGCAATTTTCTTCTTTAGCTTTCAACAATGGAAAAAAAAATTCGAGATTAAATATTTAATGAAGTAATGAAAACAGTTTGAATTTTAGAGTAACGATTGGAATTAAGGGGTAAAATAGTTTTAAAATATTTCCGAAAATTCAAGAAAAATTCACATAACTATGAAATTTGGTATCATCAAAAAGACAAATTGTTAAATTTCGAAAAGTGAACATTTATTTTTGTATGTTTCCGGAAGTTATCTCAGAAAAGCGCGAAAACTGGGCTTAATTTTCAATTAATTAATATTTTTAAAAAATCGCTTCAAGGTGCACATTTTTACTCTCTAATACATATATATCAAGATTAGTAGTTCTAAGTCACATCAAGATTAGTTGTCCTGTAGACCGCCAACACGCACTTTCATCTTTATTATTATTACAGACAGCGATAAACTTTTAATTCATAAGCATTCAAATAAAAAACAACACATAATTAGATATGAAAAAGAAAAAGTAACATCACTGCAAACAGAATTAAACTTGATCTGAAGAATTATTTATCCGAGTGTCTGATTTTTTAAAAAAATGAATTAAATATCTTATATTTGAATTCTGGATTTCCAGTTACAAATTTCATTTTGCAGAATGAGATAAATTTTGGGTAAGATATAATACCTAATGAATACATCAGAACATAATGAGATATACATAAATGGGATTTTTGTCATTGCATCAAGAGTTTCATTTTATTCACAGGTTTCAACCGCCGTTGTCGAGCCTTACAATTCCATTCTAACCACGCATACAACATTGGAGCATTCCGACTGCGCATTTATGGTGGACAATGAAGCAATCTATGACATTAGCCGTCGAAACCTGGACATCGAGAGACCCACTTACACCAATCTCAATCGTCTCATCGGCCAGATCGTCTCCTCTATAACAGCATCACTGAGATTCGATGGGGCTTTGAACGTAGACTTGACGGAATTTCAAACCAACTTGGTGCCGTATCCAAGGTAAGTAGCATAATGAAAAATTTTATGACGAAAAAATACCAAAATTTTGTCACATATCTGAGATAATCTTAAATTCAGCTAGCTCGATGTTGCCTGAAGCTCCTGAATAATCCACATTTTAAAGTTCTAGCAAGAGATGGAAGGACCTTTGAGTCAAATTCTCATTCTTCCTACTTCCAAATTACAGTCAAAATGAAAAACTATTTTTTTAACCTAAAAATTAATGAGCATCTGTTCTAGCAAAATTGCGGGGTCCCGGTGAAAAGGGCCCTAAACAACTTTGTTCTGATCACAAAGTTAATGTTGCCATAGAATCATTGAAGTCCAATATGATAATCTTGAATTTTGAATGTTAGCAGTCCAAAGAAATATAATTCTTAATTTATTTGTAAAATGTTTCCATTAACCAGTTAATTGCACAAATCATCATCAATAAAATTGAGTTCCTTTTATATGTCTTTATGTAATAGAAAATTTTCATTAGAGAACTTGAAATACTTAATAAAGAAGTTTTTATTCTTTCTTTGGATATTATCTTTGAAGAATGAAATGTACAGGGCTCAGATTTGAGTTTAAATTAAATAAAAATAGCAATATATATATATTACATACATGTAATGATATTTTAAACTCTTAATTTGATCCAAATTAATTTCCAAAACTTTATTTTAGTCCATCGTAACTTCATTCTAAAATATTCTCTTATTTCGTGATCCAATTCCACTTTCGGTTTAATTAATCCCTTTGTTAAAATAATGCGCCATCAGTACTATGTATCAAATGAAAGTGATACTTTTGCCCTTGAAAAGGTGTCAAAGGTCACACGTTTATCGAATTTTCGCCTGGCCAGAAATCCTATGTTATACAAGACTAATGATCATCTGTTCGTCCCTTTTGCCTTCTGTTTTTGTGCCACGCTGCGTCTTGTGAAATAATCATGTTTGTCTCCCGGGAGAGAAGAGAGAATAAAACGAAATTAAAAAATACCAAGCCTCTTCACTGCTTCGAACCTGCATTCTACTTAAACCAAAAATATGTTACATATTATTTAGCCGACAGGATTCGAAATAGTATATAATAGTAGAATAGTATATATAGTTTTGTATATGTAGTATAAAGACATGCAGACTACATTTATCAAAAAAATTTGTTCAATTAACCATAATAGAAATATTCGTCCACTTATTTTCAAAATACTCTGTTTGAAGAAGAGCAAAAATTGACGATCATGTACACCCTACCAAAATATAAATCATTCGTTTGGAGATTCCAAATCAATTCCCCAACAATGATGTAATATCTACCACACCATTTCTCGAGGATTAGTCATATAATCATTAGAGGGTATCCAGAAAATTATTAATGGATTTTAATAATCTGTTGTGAAAGAACAATGATAGTTCTTAAATCATTTTTGTAAGATATGAATGAGACCCAGAATCCTCATATGTATCTTCTAGTTCCTTATATAATACTATGGATAAGTGTCGTAATGTTCCAGTGGCCAGTTATGAAAGAACTATTAGTTGTTGAAGAATTGCTGGGAATCGCAAGAAAATGTTCACGATCCCAGAGGGCGAAATATGACATGAAACCGATGTCAGTTCCATTGTAAAATAAATAATTCGTGCATTTTGCATCTATTAACTGTTATTAATGCATTACGACTTGAATTTTTTCTTACAGAATGTTAATTAGTCTTAAAGAGAATACTAATAATCACCAAGGAAAAACTCAGAAATGGATGAAAATATCACAGAAGAGATTTTATATTTACGATAAATACTGTATCCATTTAAGGATGAGAATGTGATTAACAGAGACAGTATCGGCGTCACGTCCTGTAGCGTCGATAGTCTCATATTCATGATCAACATTTGATCCAGCTCTAACAGCATCGTGGGATTTTGTAGGTACCACATTCTTCATTTACACCCATAGTTACAACTACGCTAATAAAGGTTCAACGATTAGAGTAGTTGATTCATGCCCTTTCCATTGATTGTGCGCATTTATTATCCAATCCAACGATTTGCCGATTTGAAAAATCGGCCACGGAGTACGTGAACACAAAGTTCTTAATCTCCGGACATAGCAAATGATTAGTGTAGCAACCTGCAAAGAAACTATTTGCCAAGTGGATAATCCAACGAAGTTGATATCAGAATATTCCTCCAGGAAAGTATATCTCCGTATATGTCATCACCCTCTTATAATGCATTTTTTTTTTCAGAATCCATTTCCCTTTAGTCACGTATGCACCCGTCATATCGGCCGAAAAGGCTTACCACGAGCAGCTGACCGTGGCCGAAATCACCAATGCTTGCTTCGAACCCGCCAATCAAATGGTGAAGTGCGACCCCAGACATGGGAAATACATGGCATGCTGCCTCCTGTACCGCGGAGATGTTGTGCCAAAAGATGTGAATGCAGCCATTGCCGCCATCAAGAGCAGGAGGACGATTCAATTCGTCGACTGGTGCCCTACTGGATTCAAGGTAAGCAGAAAATAGTGGACAACAAACAATACCACACTCATTCCTCTATAAGATGGGCGATTCAAAGTATTTAAAAATCAGTGGGTAACGAAAAGTCAGAGATCAAAAATTCTTTTTAATGATGAATATCAAAATATCATTTTCCATAATGAAGGTTAAAAAACAAAGACAATATTCATAGAATTGAGTGATAAGTACCATTAAGTACAGGCCATGCTTTATATATTCTAGTTCTAGAACTTTAGATTTTTAATTTCATATAAAATAGTTTCATCAACAAGCACCTAGATTTATTTTATTTATGCATCCACCAAGTGAACTAATCCCATTTTTAAATATCTTGAATTCTATGCAAATAAGAAAACTAAATTTCTTGATGTTCTTGTACAGCTGTCAAGACAATTCAATATTCTTGAAATATTAGGAAAGTAGAGAAGACAACAACAACAATAATAACGACAGGCAATTTCTATACATTGTCGGCAAATGATATACTTCAAAAAGTACATTTTGAATATTTAAATACTTATTTGTTAACGGTTCTGTTGCCAGTTAAAATTATATCAAATAACAATCTTATACTTCTTTGGCGAAACTTTTATAATTTCGTAAATCTTTCATAATGTATCTCTGACATTTCCATTCAGATAGTATTTGAAATCAATATTTTGGTGACAAATTCAATTTGCTACAATACCCACAATTTGCTACAATATACGTCGTTCTTCTAAAATTTATTACCAATAATCTGCATTGGAAATTGATATAATTCCAGGTCGGAATTAATTATCAGCCTCCAACTGTTGTACCGGGTGGAGATCTTGCCAAAGTGCAGCGGGCCGTGTGCATGCTTGCCAATACTACCGCCATCGCCGAGGCCTGGTCGAGATTGGATCACAAATTTGACTTGATGTACGCCAAGCGGGCCTTTGTCCATTGGTACGTTGGCGAGGGAATGGAAGAAGGAGAGTTTTCGGAAGCCAGGGAAGATTTGGCGGCTTTGGAGAAGGATTACGAGGAGGTTGGACTCGATTCAACCGAAGGAGCTGAGGAGGGTGACGAAGAAGAATATTAAATTAAGGAACTAAATATTTCATGAAAGACGGCATCAAAAACTGTTGTTTTCGTCGGGCATTGATTAAATTTTGAAAACAAAGACTAAATGACTTTACACAGAAATTAATTTTCCCATTCAAAGCATTTCATTCAAAAAAATTTTTGTCAATAAAAAATGTCCAGTATATATTCAAAAAAAAAATCTAATCAATTTGAAAATTTTCATTCTACTTAATGGTTTAATAAGTATTAACTAAGAATAATGACAAATTTATATTTCCTTTTGTAAAAATATGCTTCTGTATTTATGTAGTATTGGTATTGAGAAATCAGAAACAGATACTCGCCCATCACAGATAAAAGTGCTTTAACCTTATTTGCATATATCATGAAAATAGATGATGCATGAATCGATATGTCATTTTTTTAACAGTTTGATAATGGACTGCAAGAAAATTTTTCTTGCTCAAAAGCCCTGCTTACTATCACAGATATAAACGAATTACGTTATATTTTTATAATAAATTAACACTAAAAATTGATCAGTATTTTGCTCAATTCCATTCTATTTATCAGTTTATTTTAATACTTTATAGCTATAATATTTGCTACACATTAAATTTAATAAAAATAAGTAAGCATAGTAAAATTCTTAGAAATCTATTCAGCGATGATGTCTCAGCATAGCTACTGATTAAAGCGGATTACTATATATTAATAAAATTAAAAACGATTCATTCAAACAAGAGTAGTACTAGATTCAGAGAAATATTGTAAAATCCTCCATAGAATTATTTTGTATCTAAATAAAATTTCCCAAATTAGTTTGTTGAAATTATATGCCAAGGTCTATGGCTTCAAAAGAAGGTGTATTCCCTCTTCTAATTCGATATAATATTTAGCAAAACAATTCACCCCCTCCCTTCCCATACGAAAACTTCAGGAATCGGAGATTGTTTATTTCGCCGTTTTTACTTTTAAGTTACTATTTAGATGATTTTATTGGATTGTTAAACCATATTATACTGGACAATATCCTGCGAAAGCGAATCATCTCCATTTTTTTTAAATCTAAGGTTTGTAAATCTTTCAATTCCGAAATTTTATCAAAATGTTTTAAGCGTAATTTCAATACTTGAAATTTTTAAAAAAATGTTTTTTCGTTTAAAAAAAAGGTAGAAGGGGAGTTCAGTAATATTAGGTATGCTAATATAATGTCAAAAGAATATGAAAAAATAATAAAACAAATGATGCTAAATGTGATACAAAAGCTCACTGCAACTATTTTAAAAGAAATGAATTAATGCATCCTTCATTCCTTACATTTATTTCATTTCACAGATAAAAAAAAAAACGAAATGATGTAATTGATAGTTTAAATTTGAAAGCAATTCAAATTTAAGCTTCTTGTCACAAAATATTTTATAAATTCTGCGTAAAAAAATTTGAAGAGTACGAAGAGGCCTGAATATCTTTAAGTAGTATATGGCTATTAGAAAAATTTTATTCCGTAGTTTCTAAATCTCAAATATTTATATAGATGGCGCCAGGAACAAGCGATTGGTTATTACCATTTATAGCTCTGAAAACTCCGAATTCCAATAGCAAACGTATGAATAATGTAACTTCAAAACCCAATTATTGGATCTCTGCTATAAATAATGAAAATGCGAGTATACGCCAAGGCTCTCCTAAGCAGCCATAAAGCCAAAAAATTTACCAAATACTTTGAAAGTATAAACGATTTTTTAAAAAAAATTGTTCCATAAAAAATTAAGCGAAGTTTTTATATTCCGTCATAAAATTTAATAAATTATTTTATTAAATTTTAAAAATATTTTTAGTACATTTTATAATTAGTTTCACTACAATAAAATTGTGATAGTTTAATCATATAAATACTTAGTATTATTTTTGAAGATTCTGCTAATTTATTCTAAACTTCAGGTAATATTGCAATAAATTTCATTTCCTTTGTTGTTTCATAGATTTTTTATAAGGTATTAAATATTTATTTAGATAAATGAATGATTATGATTGGTATTTTTTTCTATATGTTTTATTTCAATGCTGGTATCAACCATATATATGAATAAAAAAATGTTGAGGCCAATAATGCAGCATTTACATAATACGGAAGACGGAGGCGATTAGGATGATTCATCTAACAATTAGCAAAACAAGTGCAAAATTATTTATTATATTTTAACACAATTTTAAAAAATTAGTTAAAAGAACCACTGATAAAAATTCAATTGAAATCATACTCGGTCATTATTGCTGTTAAACTTTGATCTTAGCCAAAAGGCCGAGAAGCAATATATTATTGCTGTTACAAATACTTTTCATAATATTTTAATATTCTTTGATTACATCATAACAAATTTTAGCTTTCTATCTTTATTTCTTTTTGAATCTTTAAATATAGACCACTAAGATTTTAAATTTAGCAAGTAAAAACTTTTATTTATTATTCTTAGCATTCTTAATTTTTTTATTAGCATGTTTCAATAATATAAAGATAATATGAAGAAAGGGTCATAGGTCTTCAAGATAATATCAAGTTGAAAGGGCTCACATAAGCCAACTGCAGTGTACTTACTGATTTTGAGCTGAATCAAAAAGTGTAAGACAATGTGTAATTAGAGTTTAGATAGTGCAGACAGACATATGTCCAAATTCCATAAAAAAGGTTTATGGAAGTAAAGAGGAAAACACCACTTAAATTTCTGTCTTAATCTGAAGTTTTAAAATGCTCGGCTGAAAGCATTAAGAATAACAAGTTATGCATAAAAACTTGAAATTGAGATTAAATTGAACTGAAGCTATAGTGTAGTAGTTTTAATAAGTAAACACCCATTCTTAGAAAACACTCAATAAAAAATCAGCCATTACAAAATCATCTCCAAGAAAAATGTTATTATAATCTTTGGCAACATGTTGGTATGCAAAGATTAATGCTCGCTAAAATTTTCAATATTTTATGTAACTTGGCTTTTTAATAGATATTTCAGAAAAATAATCTTCATGTTCAAATTTTGATAGTGATATAATTCATACTATTACAGAAGCTTTAAACCGCTCTAGTTGTGGCACTATATATATATCTTTCTCTAATTTTCTGTGAACTCTTGTAAAATTTCAACTTTAAATTAAAGTGAAAGTGATTAAACTTCAACTAATGCAAAATAGTATCCCTTCCCCTGAAACCAAGCAAGTTTAAAATAAATAATAAAAAAAATATTAAAAACACAAGTATAGAAAACAAAATTATTAATAACGTGCCCTTTAGAAGAGTTTTTATAATTTGTGCAATATTTCAAAGAAATATTCATTAAAAATTTCTCTGATTCATCATATAATTGTGGTTTTAGTTTTACTTTCAAAAGGGTTAAAATGACATAAATAACAACATTTTGTTTTAGTCAAAAAAATGTATTTCTGAAAAAATTTGAAGTCTAAATTTTATGCAGTTTGTTTCTGGAAAGTATATTCAAAAATAAATAAATTTAAAAGAAAGTTTTTGTTTCAAATCTGAGATATGAAGTTTCGAATATCACTATTGCAGCACATTGAACAATTTCATAATTTTAAGCTTATTAGTTTTAAGGAAACTTTTAGACACTAATTGGCATACCTACTTTGAAATGGTTAAAGAAGTACTTTAAAATAGCATGTTTTTAAGATAGTAATTCTCAAATTTTCATAGCTTACTCAATTTTAGTCACTAAAGAATGGATCTTTTTTTAATTTAAAATATTAGTTTCTCATTATTTTACTAAATATGATTCATGGGACTGAGGATCTGTTAAAAAGTATTAAATTAATAATCAGGATAATTACTGTAATTAATAAATTACCATACTTAATCAGGATAATTATTGATTCAAGCAGCATAAAAATTTTGTTACTTCATTTATACAATTTTTTAACTATTAGATGCATATTCCAAATATTAACATAACATATTCCAAGACTTAAATCAGGAAACCCTGAGAGATGAGGTGATTAAGAATAATAATAATAAAAAAGTGAATAACCTGTGAATAAAGATGACATTTAAGAATGCACTTCATAAGCATTAAAATATAATCCTAACTACCAGTTTTTTTTACATAGAAATATATATATCATAGCAGTATGAGGAAACTTGAATGAAGTTGTAAATGTACTTAGATGTCGGATTTTTGTCAAGAACATAAGATACCAAACCCCATAGACTTTCAAAGATGCCAAATTGTGGGAGCCCAACTTTTGGAATAACTGTGATCAAAACATCCCAACTTTCAGGCGTTCAAAAACAGTGGACAAGGAGAAGCTGTGTGCAAGAAAACAGACAGGTATTGAAGTGGATTGTCAAGTCTAAAAAGAAAACAATAGCAGCCAAAGTGATAGAAGAGCCTAGTCAGCATCTGGATTCTCCAGTGTCAATAATTACAGTTAGGAGACACCTTCATAAACATAACATTTAAGGTACTGCAGCAATTCCCAAGGCACTTGCCGCATATGTCAATACCAAAAGTCGTCTGCAGCAATACCATAACCACAAAAATCTTTCATCTCAGATAGTTATATGGTCAACTTCTTCCACAACAGGATGGGTTGTGGAAAGAGTGTGAGCACATTTGGAGGACATCTGCACAAGTGCATGTTCGTGATTGTCTCCTTCCAAATGTCAGACATGGAAATGGATCCGTCATGGTATGGGCCATTACGTCATGTTTTCAGGTGGCCCAAATCCTAACCCTGCGAGAAAGGATCATAGAGAAGTTTCAGATAAAGGCATAGAGGAGTTTCAAAGCATAAAAAAATTTCAGATCCAAAAAATTCAGAGGTCCATCGTATGATACTAACTTTGTTCTTGCAGGAGATGGAATTTTCCAGGATGATAATTCTCCTATCCATGCAGTGAGACTTGTAAAATCATTGTTTGATGAGCACAAGGTTGAAGTGAAACATCTACTCTGGCACTTACGGTACCCCGACCTCAATATGCATGACTGAACTTTTAAGGTCTATTTTAGAATGCTCAGTCCAGAAATGATATCCTCCACCAGTATCTCTCCTGGAACTTGCTTAATATATCCATGAAGCATGAAACATAATATTCCACCAATGACCACTCAACACCTGTAAAATTTCCAGGTGAATCCAAGCTATGTTGCAAACCAAAGATGGCCCTTTACCTTATTAATAAGAGATTCTTGCTTTTGTTTGTGACATTTCCGTTGTTTTTAATGAATGCATATAATGTTTAGCAAAAATTTAAAGAATTAGTTTATATTTTGTAAGAAATCATGGTCACTTTTTCTTGCATTTTTAAAGAAAACATCCAGTTTCATGTTTATTTCAATTTTTGTTAACACATGCTAAAAATTGCACCTTTCTAAATATAATTTTGCATAAGAGAGCATAATTTTTTAATTTTACCTTTTATTAATATGAGAACAACATGTTGATAAAGGCTAATATTACTAATATGCACATAACATGCTTGTGAAAATCAAATTGTATTTTTATTTTGAGTGAAAAAGATTCTAGGTAATATGTTTAAATTATATTTTAAAAATTCACTGATAATAAAAATTTAATTTATATGTTAAAAAAATTCGTATCAATGAAAAATAATTTTTGAAATTTTCAGATGATGTAAAAGTCATTTTTTATGTACTATTTTCAAATGCTATTGCATGAAAATGGCAAAATTTCGTAGTATTGTAACTTCATTTTTTACTCATCTTGTAAACTACAGAGATATTGAACAGAATCTTTTTTCCTTAGCTTTCAATAATGGAAGAAAATCATGTAATCAGATAATCGAAGAAATAATGAAAATGGTTTGAACTTCAGGATAGCAATGCAATCTACTGTTGAAAACTACACACACACACACACAAAACTAATAAAATTTGCATGACTATTACATTGGTATCATTAAAATGATCAATTTTTAAGTTTTGGAATGGTGTTCATTAATATGAGATAGTATTTTCAGATATTACTGCAAAAACATGCCAAAATTTCATTTATTTTTTAATTAAAATCTTTAAGAAATAGCTCCAGAAGACACATTTCCACCTGCCGAGTTTGGTAGTTATAAGATAAATGGCCTGATCTGTAGAACACTAAAATGCACACATTCATCTTTATTATTGATACAGATAGAAAAATAAATAAACAGCAAAAATATTTTTTTTGTAAAATTATATTATTTTTATATGCATATTTTTTATATTTTCTTCACTAAATTTGGGCACACTGATATTCAAATGAACCCAAAATTCCTCTGCATTAAAAAAATTTAGTATATTATAATATTGTTAATATATAGTAGCATAGTATAAGTGGCAAGATGTAAAAATACCAAGGGTTCACATTCTTATGATGCCTGACCTCTATCAAGTTAAAATTAGATGGAACAAAGACTATCTTGCTGTCCTACTCGCACAATAGAAAAATAAATTAATGAAATTAATAGATGCCATGCCATCTAGTACAAAATAAAATTTTAGCCTTTTTCCGAGATACATATCTTCAATGTTTAACCAAAACATGCAAGATTACATTACAATCGGTTAATCATCCTTCAAGCCATATGTTTAATTTTAAAGTAATAAATAGTTTTTATTCAAAATAAATAATTTTAAAATGTTGCTGATTTTTAATAGTAATAATAAAAAAGTAAATAAATTCGAAATCATTTCCTTTTTTTCTCAAGAGTTTTCTATCATATGATTAACATCTCCAATATGTGAAGCCTTTTTACAATTAGAGACAGCAAAGAGTTTCATAATCCTAAGTCCCTAACAATTTACAGAGGACCTTATAATAATGTTATAGATTCCAGATATATGCTAACAAATTTGAAACAACAGAATGTTTGATTCATCTTTCTGATAAATATTATAAAAACCAAGACTTGTTTAAAGAATAACTTTTATTGATTAATATTTCGGAAAGAACATTAAAGAAACTTAACACATTGAATATAACATTTATTCAAGATGATATTTAACCATTTATTCACATTTATTTATTTATTAAAGAATATTATTTGGATTAAGTAAGTAAAAAATGCATGACAACTATGAATAAAATCAACTGTAGAAGAAATTATGAATGTTCCTCCTAAGAACATTTATAATTTCAGAATATAATTTTAATTTTTTATGCTGTTTTTATGCATTGATTATTACTTTCATATCAAAATAAATAAAATCATTTCATACTGATTTCAAATGTATCTTTTCAATAATTGAAAATAATCATCTACTATTCTGATTAGAAACTCATATCATGTAAGCACTTAACTATCCTTTCCTCAAAACACAGGCAGTAAAATATCTAATAGACTTTGTTTTAAAATAAATTCTAATTCACAATCATATCTCTTCCAATAATTATCAAACAGGAAAGAAAAACAATGGATAAGAACTTATGAAATATTATATTTATTCTTTCTACTATAATATAAATATCTAATTAAAATGGAACAAAATAAATCACAATTTATTAAAAAAAGATACTTTTACTTCTCATTAAAGTGATTCTGAAGACAACTTATGAAATGTTTCAGAACAAAAGGTTTGATAATATTTAACCAATGAATCAAATCCAGATTAAAGAATGGGTAAGGTGAAATAGAATTCAGAAACCTGATTACGTGACTGATAGAAAGGAGTTACAGAAACTTTATAGAGCAATATTGTATAGAAAATTTGCCCATGTGTTTTACTTATTGAATAACAGTTAGCAAACAATAATAATAATTTTTAAAAAACATGTATTCTCTTAAATATACATCTACAATAACTTCAATTGTAACTGTTTTCTATTTGCATAGTTTGAATTTTTGGTGGTATTGAAACAGCAATTCATTGGCAAATTTTTAAGAGTATTTTTTGACAATACAATTTTTCGACAAACAATTAATGCCAATAAAATCAACAATTGATTTTCTATCAATTTAATTAATATAATAAATCATGCTGGGAAACAATTCTAAAACAATCACCCAGTCTCCACATTATTAAAATGATTGATTAAGTGAGGCATGACTTAATGATTTAATATGATTATCCTTAAGCTATAAAAATAAAATATATAAAAAATTAAATTAATGTACACTAATCAAAATAAAAAAAGCTGATAATATTAATATATAAAAGAGTGGGGGAAAATATACACAAAACTGAAGCTAAACAGATAGAACATAGATAAAAGAGATATAAAATTGTACTATTTTTTAGAAAAGATAATTTGATAAAACTAACTAAATAAAACATTGATTATATAAAATATACACTGATTTCTAAAATATAACAATTACAACAAAAAATAATTCAAAAGTTCATGTAGTTTTATTGAATGCTGATGTATTAATCAAGTTTGAAAATAATTCTTGACCTGTTTCACTTAACAAAGACTTTATCTTTACTTCTGCTTGCTAGAACAAGCCTGCAATTCATGATTAGCCAAAAGTGCTGCAGTTGCCAGAAGATCATAAATGCTTGCAGAATCAGCTGAAAATATAAAAAGACCATAATCAAACATTTTTAAAGTAAGAATCATCAATTATAGTATTAAAATGCTTTATAACCGGAATTTCTTAGACATTCAATTAAAAAATATTTGATATTTATTAATAACTGATTTTAGAAATATATTTTAATTTAAAATTTTGTAATTGTAAAAAACAATTGAGATTATCAGAAATTAAGTAAGAAGAAGAAAATCCATTTACACTTTTTACTGCTAATAATTTCATCATCTTTTGGAAAATTCCATTGCTCAGAATATGTGCTTGAAGCTTTCACAAGTTCTTGACAATATTCAGATTCCTGTTCAACATTCAAACCTATTGGGGGACAAGAATATGGAATCGAGGCAACGCTTGAACAGGACGTATGCTTTATAGCTGGAATGATTGAATCTTCAGAAATATGGTAATCTGGAAAAGAATAATTATCAATTAAAATTTGCTCTTCAGAATTATTTTACATATAAATAATTAAAAGGTAATATCATAATGCAGTAAAGTAATATCTTTAAAAAATGTAATATAAATAGATATGCTAAAATATGTTAATTTTTCCATTAGACTTAACTAAACCAACAATGATTGAAAGCAAGTTTTTTTTAACTTTGATGATGCATTCTGTAATATTATTATTATCATAAAATCCACAATAAAAAAGAAAGAAAGAAAACAGAAATCAGCATAAATTATTAAAAAAGAAATAGAGTAAAAAAAATAAAATTTAAATAGGTGAAAAGGTTTCTTTACTGAAACTAAGAAACAAGTTAAAAAGTACTTATTAAGTATTCCTTCAACTTTAAATTATTTATACATTTAATTTTTGCTACAACTGCATCAAGTTCATTATGTCATTACGACATTTATAAACTCGAAGCATATGTTTCAATAATTATTGTATGTGAACTTGAACGCTGCACAATCAAGAGACATAATAAAGAAAAAATATACACATTTTCAATGATTTATAAAACTAAAAAATTATTTTAATAATAATCTATAATAATTAATTCCCATATGAATTGAATTAAAAATATATTTAAATGAGAAGTTAAATTGTCCTACTCATTAAAAAGGGAAAAGGAAGCCTCATAATGTGCACTGCCTTGGGATAAAAAATATCTAAATCCTTCAGTCATGTAATATTATAAATAAGACAACTTGTTAAAGAAAATATGAAATAAATATTGAAAAAAAATTCAATAACTCAAAGATTGCTTTGTAACAATGAACATAACCAATATTAAAAACCAGGAAATTTTAAGAGACTAAATGAGGGGGTAGGGCGAAGTGCACATAATAATGAAAGCACAAAACAATTTTGCATTAAATTCTTTTCACAGAAAAGTTAACAATCAATATTAATTCTTTCCAAATTGAAAATTTTAAACAACTCTAAAAAATTGATTTAATATGTGTTGTTCCCTAAAGCAAGTTTATAAAGTAACCTTTTCCAATTAAAATTAATAATTTTATGGAAACATTTAATTTTTTTTCTTTCGATTTCAGAAAAATAATGCGACTATTAATGTTCAGCAAACTAATATTAAAAACGGAAGTGTTACAATTCTGGAAATACTAATATTTCATTAATATAATTTGGGTTTTTAAAAAGTCAATAACAAATAATAAATCCATGTTTCATGTTATTTTTTGCTGTATTCCATGAAACATTCAAAATTAAAATGAAAATGTTAGTTAGCAATATTCATCAGTTACTTCAATTTTTAACAACAGTTCATTACATCTTTAACATTACAACATGGGATTAATTTTACAAAAATATAAAAACTAACCATTATCAGAGAATCCAATAATTTTTAGTGCTTTCAGTGCAGCAAAACATTTAGCTTGAAATGGAGATGGGAAACCACCATCAGACAGAAAACCATTCTTCCATAATGGTAAATAAGGAATAAAAACCTAAAAAAATATTCTTTTTAACTCAAAAAGAAAAATTAAAAGTAAATCATACTACTGCCAAACAAATTTTAATAAAAAAGAAGAAAAAAATTGGGAATTTTCTTACTTTTCTATTAAAAATGATGTATTATTACAAATCAAAAATTTGTAATATTCTTAACTTCAATTTAAATATTTAAAATGCATGCATTTTTCACAATTATCACACACTCAATGTAAATAATAGGAAAATTAAAAACCTACTTTTTACTATAAAATAGAAATTTGTAAGCAAACAAAGTAATATTTCATAATTATAATTTCAGACAAATTGATTTAAACTTCCAAAGACCTTCTAATACCTCAGAAGGCAGGAAATCCTTATCTCTTCTTAAAATACAATAATGCATTCATTTTCAATCTTTGAGCTGAATAACCTTGCAACTAAATCTATTCATTCTTAATCTATGTACCTATAAATTCATTTATTTTTGCCACTGTATATATCTTCTTCCTTTAAAATGAAGATTGCATATAATCAATTTACTGCAGTTTTACTGTAATTCTTCAAACCACCCTCAAAAATTTCAATATTAATGAAATTTTTTAACATGGTGTGATAAGTTATGTTAACATCCATTTTAATAGCATTAAAATTATTTATCAGATAGATTAATTTAATTCTGAACAAGGTTTATTAAAATAGACAATCTTAAGTCAGGAAGATCTGTCAGTGACCAATATAAATATTTTTAACACAAATATTTATCAAAATATGTCTCTAATTATAGCTCTTAATAGAGTAACTATGATTTCCTAGTGCAAATATTTTTTAAAAACTTAAAATTCTGCTTTAATAATAAAAATAAAATTATAACTACATCATATAACAGAAATTTTTGCAAGTGCACACAGTAAATGTCTCTGTCAGATAGACTTAGAAGCAAATATGGTCAGGGGATTTCAGTAAATAATACAGTGAACAAAAAAAAATTAATTTTCAATACAAAAAAGAAATATAAAAAATATTTATTTCATTCTAAATAAAAGAACCTTACTAATATCTATATATTAAATAATAAGGAAAATCAATGGAACCAATCACCCAGCCATACTACTAATATGAATCTGACAAATATAATTTCATTTGAAACCCCATAACTTTTAAACATAACATCAGTGTTGCCTATCTTCCACCATCCTCATTTTCGAGAAAAATTGAACAAACACTTTCATTTAGCGTCTTTGGAGAAAGCCTGTTTCAGTTTTCCAGTTCCAATCATTATACCCATAAACATTTTAACTTCATATGAGAGTTTATGATCTCTAAATATATTATCTGTGGTTGCTTGCCCTTCCCCATTCTCTATTTTCAAGAGACATAAAAACACACACACACACAGTCTCACTATACATTGTCTATGAGGAAAATCCTTGACAACCCTCACCAATCTAACAACTGGACGGTTTTTGAAAATTTTTATACCATTAAGAAAATTTATGACTTCCAAAACATCATCAGTGTTCTGTCTGTCTTCTACCATTCTCCATTTTGGAGGGACATTAAAAGGTTCTGTCTCAATATGCACATTGTTTTGGGGAAAACATGCAACAGAGTTTCAAATCCCAACCACTTGATAGGAAATTTTCATCTCATATGAAGGCTTGCGATACCCTCAATACATCATCAATATTCATCTCAACTATCATCTCCATTTTGACAGATATTGCAAAATAAAACTTGTATACTGGTCCTTTGGCACAATAACTGGCTCATTCACGTCAATTTTCTTTACCAACTTGACAATTTCACTATTTTTAAGTAGAGCTATCAATCAAACTGCTCTATCATCATTGGGCAATTTTTGCAAAGATACTGTAGCTGTTCATTTATAATAAGATATAATTCATCAAAATTAATTAAGATGGCTAAATTAATTCTTTATAATATCAACTGCCTTCAACAACTATGTTAATGGTAATAATTCAATCATTAAGTTGTTTTTAAAAAATTAATCTCTAATAACTATTTATTTTCAAGGTACACAATCAAAGTAATAATTTCATCTATAGAAATGTGGTTTATAAGAAGCATATGATTGCTTAATACCTTTGATGTAAATGTCAATATTTCACTGCTTGCTGATTGGTATATTAGGTAATAAGGTTCCCCATATCCACTTTGTATACAAATATATTCCAACACCTGGAAAAATTAAAATCATGATTTTACTAAACAGAAGTTAATTGGGAAAATTGCGAGTATAGCAAGCTAAAGACATTTTGCAAAATAATTACTGTTAATAAAAATTACAAAATTTACATTATGACGAAGCATTTCCTTAATATAAAAAGTATATAAATTAGTAAAAGGTAGTAACGGTTAAATTTTTAATACTATATCCAAAATATATTTTAATACAGTTAAGACCATTTGTCTGAAATATAATCAAGTTCTTTAAATAAGTTCAAGAAAACTTCAATACTTTTTGAAATAACATATCTACATTCGATTATTTACATTAAATATTTAGAATATCCACTGCAAAATTATTATAAATTAGTGTTTGTTCTATATACCCTCCCAAATACTAGCAAATTAGAAATAAGGTCATCACTAAACAAATTCACATCTACATTTCATACCAGAAACCTTTATTCTAACTTGGTAATCATTAAACAATTATTTGAAAAGCTATTTAAATCTTAAAATAGTAAGATCAATATGGTTTAGTTTAGGCTCTTATAATAATAATTTTCCATAACGTTATTAACAATTTGTAATGTTAATTACTAAGTATAATAAAATCATCAGTTATTTAAAAAGTCACATTACACATTATTTCATCAATTTGTCTTTTTTTTTTCCATATAGTTCTTTTTAAATAGAAAAAAAAGTACACAGATTTTATTTCTATAATGCAATAAAAGAAACAATGTTCCCAAAATAATAAAATAAGTTAACATTTGAAAATACCTGAACAGGTGTATTTTGAATTGCATGAACAGGTGTATTATGAACTGCATTTATTGTAGAAATAAATGACTGGGGCATAACATGCTTTGGACATTCTTGGCTAAAGGATAAAGAAAAAGAACATTACACTTAAAAACACAAAGAGCTTCAACAAGGTTTATAGATAGATTTAAAAAATATATAATATAGATTAAAATATTTTCCTTGTTCATGCACACACTAACACATTTTTTGGATTATAAAAGAAAAATGATTGCTACAATTAATTGTTATCATAATAAGGATATCATTAAAAAATAAAATGACCAAAATTCAAGGTCCAAATTTTTATCAACTTTAGCTAATTTATAAAAATTATGTTAAAATTAAAAAATAATAAACAAATTCTGAATATACTTTAAAAAATTTATCAAAAAAGAGATTTTTTTTTAAATCATTTGACTGAAACATATATAAAAAGACAGAAAAATAATTAATCATCTAAAAAAATAATTGTGTATCATAAATCACCAATCCTTATGAATGTTTCATATTATATATATATGCTAAGAAACTTCATCCTCATATTTAAAATCATACTTAAAAGTTATAATTTAGAGAACATAACAAAAAAGTGGCTTAAGCTTAATATATTTAAAATAAATAGAAATAACTTTTTTTCATCCATTTTCTCAAGATATTGGACCACAAGATCAAAACTTTTGTGGAATTATGACTACTAGGAGCAATAAAACATTAGCATTAAAAGATTTAGAATTAGGAAATGAAAATTTGCTGAACAAAAGAATGGCAGTTTTAAGACACAAACAGACAATACGTCATTTCCTGTATATATTTTTATTAGTAATTTATGATTATGTATATATATATATATATATATATATATATATATAGTAATTTAATTTGTAATTATTTCTGCAAACACATTGTCCTTAACAAGTTTTATTAAATAGAGATCACAAACTCTCAAATGAGTATTAATAGCTTTAAATCATACATTTTTTAGTCTAGAGAAATAGCCAGTAGATATCTAATTTTATAAAAAAGATAAATACATTCTTACTCATAAGCAGTTTCAAAACTAGAATTTGGTAAAACACACACGCACATGCACACAACAATATCATCATGAAATAACTAAAGTTTTGGCTCAATCTCCAAAATATCTAATATACTTTAAAGGCTTACATGAGCCTATCAATTATTTAATATAAACAAATTTTGGATAAAGTAATAATTCAGCTACTTTTTAAAGGAGTAGTTCAAAAGGCTGAACTAGTTTCCAATATAAAAGTATCCACAATAATCAATATTAGAATTACTAATATTCATTAGACGTTATTCTAATAAATTCAAAAGCATCTTTTTTTTCAAGTCCCACAAAACTGCTCTTAAAATAACTTGTAACAAGTTACTGATCATGATTTTATCTTCAAAAGATTTGGAGTACCAATCTGATTAAATGGCATAATATTTTATATATTTTTTAAAAATTAGACTTCAAAAAAGTCTAATTTTTAAAAGTATGTAAAGATTTCAAAAGAGTACAGAACAATTCAACAATTTAAACAAGACACAAAATACAAAGAAACCCCCAAAATTAAACAGATTCCATTAAATTTTTACTTTACTGATTTGCAAAGCTCCTCCCTCACACAGACGTATCGGACTAATTTTAAATCTTACCTTATTACGAGAAATCAACACATAAGTCACCAGAACATAGCTGTTGTTTAATCCTTCAACCAATTGGAACGAAACGAACAATGGTATAACAAACCACCTCTGGCAGCCTTTTTTTAGAAGGGGCAAAATTTCACAGTAAATAATAATATACTTCAATCTGAACTAAAAATTAACTCTGAACTAGAATAATCGTAGAAATTCGCAAAAGGTTTCAGCAGCAACAGAATTTGGCTGAAAAATTTGCCTATCTGACGTTTATTATACTAATAGATTAAAAGAATACTGAATATAATATAGGCATGCATTTGCCAAAATTGACAATGAGAATTACCAGCTCAAATGAGTTCGACTACAGGTTTTCATAGCAGCCACATGCAAAAGAAAAGAAATGAATGTGGATCTACATGAATTGTAACAATTTATTGTGCTTTGAAAGAATATTTTAAAAATTGTTAAAAAATTATCTAAGGTCAAGGCAAAGTGTGTTAAGACAAAAAAAAAAAAAAAAATCTATAGCCAGTATGCAAGATGCATGTGATGATACAAACACTGGCTATACAATAAAAGACTTTGCTCCAATAAAAAGCAGACAAATAAAGTTTTTATGACACTACCTTTAATTGGAAGCTAATGTGTTTTATATTCAATTCACTGTTATCCATTATGTGCTCTTAATTTTATGCAATTAGTCTTGCTGCTGCATATCATAAATGTTATGCGTATATCAACAAGCAGCATACATGTAAGAATTTTCCAAATAAATGTTTATTATACAATGCGAGTTCGATTTAATCTGCCAAATAAACATAGAGACCATGTGGATAATAATATACTATAGCAAACTTGACCCTACCTTTTCTCGTTGGCAAGTTATGGCAGATAAATTGAATATGTCACCAATTAGAAAAAAGTCCTAATTAAAAAAATGTTTCTAACTAGCCTATACTAAAAATAAGCATGTATTTTGTAAGAGCAGGGGAAAGGCCATAAAATGATGCTATTATTATCAAGATATTTGGATTTAAAGCCTAACTATAAGCACCAAAACCTTGGTGAAATGCAAAATTGAATTTCATTCAAGCATCTCATTCTAGAAATGTCCAGGTGTTGGAGAGTCACCGGTCAATGGGTTAATCTCTAAAAACTATAATTAAAATTAAGAAGTACTTAATATTTAATAATATATCATTTGATTACTTATAATAATAAACATAAAACTAACTACAAATGAATGCCCTATTTTATCACATACAGCAAAAAGAAAATGTCAAAATTATAACAAGTGCAGATAAGAATTAAAGCACTGTTCAAAATGTTCCAATGAATTAAAATATATACTGATTTATATATAAGTAGAAAAGAAAAATAATAGTGTAAAAGAACTTTACAAATAATATAATGAAAATTCAATACTTAGTGTTCCATTCTTCAATATCCTTCTTAATTCTGGATTTCTTTTGAACAATAACAGAGCCTTCAGCATGTTGTGTCTTAGGTTTGGCCCAGGTTACTTCAATGACATGTCCACTTAAATTAGTTCCTAGAAAATAGTCATTTAAAAAAAACTGTAACAAATTATAAACTGTATAACAAATTATAACTACTGCTCTAAATAATTTAAAACAAGATATTTCAGAAAAATTCTTTTACATTTGAACTTAAGTTTTTATTAAACAGCAAGCAAAACTTAGTGATGAATACTTTTTAAATATTTTTTTTTCACTCACAGCACAGCTCACTGAATCTAAATTCAGTATAAATTACAAAACAAAAATGCATTCTCTTACCAAAAACTAAGCATTTTTATTGAACAAAAATTTTACATTCAATTAAAAAAAATTTTTACATTAAATATATAACATTTAATGCTTATCTATTTTTACTGTATTTAAAAACTTGTATTTAAGTAAATGTTCCAACAAAACCTTCTCAAATATAGATGAATTATCTATCTCCTCCCCAACTGATGCAGAAGAATCACTCAAAATAGGAAATCTGCCTTTGTACTTTGAAAAAAAATCCCTAACAATTAATTTTAACTTGATAGATGATAAATAATGAGAATAAAGAAAAATAAAATCTCTATATACATACATACTATACTGAAAACTTTCTTCAGATATTAAAGCAAAATTTTTTTTAAAAAAAAAAGCATAAAAACATTACACTGACAAGAATTGAAAAAAAAAAAGCAGCAAGAAAATCGTTCCTTTTATTATTCGAAGTAAGACAGTTAAGACTTGTCTTAGCTTTTAGCAATTTGAGAAATGCCATTTTCCCCTCAATTAAGCAACATAGTATCTCCTTTGTTGACGATGGTCCCCATGGAAAGAAAATGGCTTTCACATTCTATTTAAAACAGTTAAAACCAAGCAGGTTATATATATATATATATAAACAACATCATAAATTCTTAATAGATGAATACTGAAAAATTTTTTGAAAATAAGCAAAAGAAAAAAATGAAGTTTTGAAATAAAAATACTTTCACAATATTGCAGTTCCAACAAATACTCTTTTCTGGATTTATAGTACAGAACATTTCATCTTTTGCCAAGTTGGTGAATTAGTTTGTCCATTTTACAAAAGATTTGAATTTTCTTACCTTATTTTTAAAACAATTCTAGAAAAATCATTTTATGTTCAAATATAAACCAATTAATTATAGAAATTATTTTGTACCCATTTTCATTACTATAAAACATTTTAGTTTTCAAAACAGAAATATTTAGTTTGTGCAAGAAACAAGCAATTCTAACTGCCAGCTGTTTCAAATAAAATAAAATATGGTAACATGTTAATTATTAACAATTTTTAAAATTTAATTAATGAAACATAAGATTGAAAATTACCATTCAATTGATTCAAAGCTTTTTCTGCATCTTCTTTCACAAAGTAATGGACAAATGCAAAATCTTTCATCTTCCTAACTTTACGAACAGGTCCCAGGCCATTTGCAGAAAAAATAGACTTTAAACAGCTTTCACCTATTTCTAGTGGAATACTGCGCACATACAATGTACAGGTCTAAAGAGGGAGTAAAAAAAAATTCTTAAAATAAAAATCAAATTGCTAAGCACAATATGTAACAAATAAATGATAAAGATAAAATTAGTCGTGCATGTTGTATAAAACCTATCTTAGTCTAATTTCAAAATAATTCCATACATGCATATGCATATATACACTTTTATTTAACAAGACCTATTTCATTTCCTAAAAATCAATTTGAAAATAAATTTTTAGTATAGTCTTTGACTGAAGATATTATTTTTCATTATATTCTTGCTACAACTTTGAAATTTTCCTTACATGAGAAAAGAAATATCAATTTAACATGAATAAATGGAGACCTGATAGTGAATTTGAAGAAAAGGGGGAAAAATGATTCAAAGATTTTATAATATTTTTATAACAGTAATATAAATTAAAACTTTTAAGTAGATAATTACATAATACATAAAATTACCTCTAAAATTAGTTAGATATTTGTCTCGCTTTAGTCGTGGCAATTTTTAAATTCGTCACATAGTATAGGAAAAGGATAGCAAAATAACAATTTTTGAGGGGAGGGGCAGAGAACACACTAGGACAGGGAAAGAAGATGATAACAAGAAAAATGTACTATATAAATAATCATATTTCTATGAAGAAGCCATTTACTTGTGATTTAAATACAGCTCTACAACATTTTCTAAAAAACTGTGCAACATTCTATACATTTCATAAAAAAGAAACTTAAGTTATAATAAATTTCCTGCTTCATACTTACTCTGCACAACCAAAATGTGCATTAAAATTCTATAGATTAACAAAAGGCACATTCTAGTCATAGTTGTTAAGAAAGAGAGCAGAAATCTCATCGATTCATTCATTTTGCAACACTATAGGGAAAAAAATATATCCCAACTGGAAGCTGACTTGATCTTTTTATTATTTTCAAATTATGCCTTTAAGATAGTATACAATTCTAAATTAAAAATTCATTATAATGATAATGCTAGATAATAACAATTTAAACTGATTTCTGTTTTTACGTTTCTGAGAATGTATGTCATAGTTTATTCATATAATAAATATTTTTCTTTGAATAAAATTTTAATTAAAAATAAAATTTTAATTTTTTGGATCTTAATCGATTTTATTCTTTGCAAAAACCGCTTTCAGAATTCTTAAAAAATACTTTTCAATTCAGTTCTCAGTATATGTTTTAACACGAAGCTTTGTCACAATTGTCGAGTTTTTTAAATTCAACGTTACTAAAAATCCGCAAGAATAAAAGAAATTTTTTTATACAATTTCTTATTTCTTTACACCGCAAAATCTGACACGATTTCAAACTTCTAGTTTGGTTTTACTAAAATTATCTGTGATAACATATTATTGATCAGAAGCAGGGCAGAAACTACTCAACTTTTTCATCACTTTCTAGTTTTATTTTATAATTTTCATTAACTTTTATCTTTATTCCATTCTATCCGTCGTGAAACATTATAACAGCATGCGTTGATAATTTTTCTGTAAATAATATATAATTTTATATTATTTATTCCAAATAAATTTATTTTTTATAAATCGTCATGTATTATTAAGCAGTACATAAAACATTAATCTGATCAATAAATCTTAGGAACGATTCATTGACTAGTATCTGTTCGTCTGCAGAATTAAGGAAAATAGTATTAAAACACATATTAATCATAAATTGAATAAAATAATAAAAATACATCTTTCTATAGGAGTGTGGGGGATAACTTTTGGATTCTTTTCTCACATCATAGTGCTCGCAAAATTTAAAAGTTTATTAGTAAAACTTTTTTTAATTATTAGAAAGGAATTTGCTTAAATATATGATTTAAAAGAAATTTTAGAAAATCTGTGAGCAGAATAATAAAATCAAGTAAAAAATTGAAATCAATAAAATATTAATAAATGGATAATAGTTGGGAAAGAATTTTAACACTTAAAGCTAAAAACGGTATTTAAAGCGTAAATGTACAGCTTAAAAGTTCCAAACTCCTGACAGACATTCGCTATTTTTTTTTAAATTAAAAATATCAAAACAATTTCCATTATCTTATTTTCGTTTTATTTGTCTCTCATGATTCTTGAAACCTTAACTCTCATTTGGCACTCAACGACGTCAGTAAAGATATAAAATCCTCTGTAGCCCCCATGAAAGTTTGGACTATTCTTAAACCCATTTAATTTAAAAAATATTTTGATTGTTCGTGTTTTAACTGAGAAAGAAATTAAATTATACTTAAAAATATTTGAAAAGGATAACAAAGTTTGAATGTCGAATGTATAATTTTAAATTTTAGCTTTCAAAATTTTCGTCAGATTATTTATTACACAAAAGAAAGTCACTTAATGAGCATAATAATATTTACAATATATGAACACCTGCATATTTATATATTATAAAATTTTAACATAAATATATAAATATGCAGATCTGTATAAATATAATAAATAATCGTAAAGTTTCTGAATCTTACTCGTAACACTTTTTAAGCGAAACAATGTTCTCCATAGGTATCAATGTAAATTAAGACAATGCTGTCCATTTTGAAATTAAAAAAAAATTCAAATTTATAACAACACAATTTATTATTTATAATGCATGGTTCTCTTTTACAAGAAACTCCTCTACGGACATTTGCTTTTGACTAAGCTTCAAAATCTGACGAAAATGGGACACAGCATTATCGTTCAATGAATTTGTCATGCGGAAGCTACTGTTTGTCTACCTCAAGAATAGCTCCCGCCAATATGTCTACGATAGTCTGTTGCTGTGGAAACAAGACCTGCTCTATTTTGAATAGGGGATTTAAAAAGAAAGGCATCCATGTTGGCTTACTGATCGCCTTGATGACGTATTGGCGATTTTTTTAAATTGATTTATAAAGAGTGAAAAAGGATTGTTTAATATATTAATTATATAATAATATTTAAACTTTTAGACATAAAATGAAATATTAATAAATATGCAATAAAGATAAAAATTATTACAATAAAAAAGTAATTATTTAACTTTTTAAGAATTGTTTAATATTTTCATAACTATTAATAATTATCAAGGATTTTAGATTATTAATACAATGACAGAACTTCGTTGATTATTAAACTTTCAGCATGTATTTTCCAACAATTTCTAAAGCAAAACAGTTTTCAAAGTAAAATAAAATAAAATACCGTCTAAATTTCGAAAATAATGTTCATTCAAGCATTTCAAAATCCTCTAAGAAATCCCTAGAAATCCTCTAAGAAATCTACTAGTAAAACACACGTAAGGAAACCCGTTGATGATCCAGCATGAACAACTATAAGTCTATTTTTCGAATTAACATTTGCTGTAGCTCCCAAAACTGTGTCATCTTGCCAACATTTCTTAAATGTCAAATTGCTGTCTACCTAAGTTTCATCAATATAGACAATCGGTCGTTCAGCTTTCCTGTGACATCTCATTTCTCTCAAATATCTGTCTCCAAAAAGCAATATCTGGTCTTTCCATGAGTACTTTTTTATTATTCACGCACTTCTTCCATCGGAAATTCATTGAATGTAAGACTTTGCACAATGTGTCTTTTTGCCACGAAAATCCAATTATTTCTTTCATCACGGGTAGTAATTTTCTGAGGGATGATACTTTCCTTTCTTTTATGTAAAAGTCTTGAATTGTTTGCCGTATAACACACTTATCAAAGTCGTCTATTTCACAGTTTCGCTCACTAGGTCTTTTACGGTGTTTACCGGGTGATTTTAAAACTGTCGATGAGCTCGATGATGAAACTTCCTTTCTTATTTTTTTTTATTGTAGCTTCAGAAATTCCAGTTGCTTGAGAAGCCCTTTTCAGAGCTTGTGAGAGTGGAATTAACGCAGATTTCGATGAAGCTTCATTGGAACAAAATTCCGCAGCATTATATACAATTTTACGTGCCTGCGATTTCAAAATTTCACCCTTCCTTAACTTAAAGGCCATCTTGCAAGTTTAGCAAATTAGTAAAATCAATTAAACCAGTAAGGAACAAATAATTTTAAAAGCAAAATAAACACAAGGATAAGATAACGCGTGCAACTCTTTTAAATCCGAGAAGAAGAATGACGTGGTAACCTTTAATTCCGCCAATTCCCTACACGCTTAATCCCCATTAGAAATGAACTAGTCCTGTTACTACAGCGAC
The DNA here is from genome assembly GCA_026543865.1 of Argiope aurantia. Classification (NCBI taxonomy): domain Eukaryota; kingdom Metazoa; phylum Arthropoda; class Arachnida; order Araneae; family Araneidae; genus Argiope; species Argiope aurantia. The sequence goes on along the minus strand of JAPMOR010061076.1, from coordinate 25,171 downwards.
CGCCACTAGATAGACTTCTTGGCGGGAGCTATTCTTGTGATCGACAGACAGTATTGCCTTATTAGAATGATACTTCTTAAGGTAAGATGTAATAAATTTCCATGCTTTTAGCTTCTTCCTTATTTTACTTAAAAGTTTTTTTTTGTGTGTGTGTGTGCTAAGATTATAATTTCCTCTTTTGACCAGATCATTTCCAGAACTTTTTGCTGTGACACAGAATGAAGCTCCATAAGATGTTCTTGTGTAGTTCTGTTTATTTTCTTCCACCAGCTCGTCGATGTCGTTACTGTTCAACTTCAGCCTCATAATCTAGGCCAGAGACACAATCTCGTCGATTCAGGTTCCACAAGCATTTGCTTAAACCCTCGGAGTCGCACTCCACAACGGTAATAAGCCAAAGCTCCTTTCATGCAGATATAAAAGTACTTTTCAAACACATGATCAAGACTGATACGCTACATACAGACCAAGCCAGCATCTGACATCACATCTTGTTAGATGTTCTGCGAAACATTGCTTGATAAGAGAAGCATGTTTTTATTTTTATTTTTTATTGTTTTCGTTAAACGAATCGCTAATTCTGAGAGGTGTTCGTTAGGGAGGTTTAACAGTATTAAAAAAAAAATCTCAAAACACAGTAAATTATGTTCAATACTCAAAACAAACTTTATTAACACTAAAATTATATATTTTCTTTTCTTACGACCATCAGAAAAGATACTATAGCATATATGGGCGAAACAATACAAGATATTACATAAAAATTTCTAAATGGAATTTTAAAATTCGGAGTACCATGTGCAGCACAAAATTGGTCTAAGTCCCCGTTACAATCAATTTTGTGTAAAATTTGATGGCTGTAAATGCAACATATTTTCTAAAAAAATCAGACATGCACACATTCACATTAATAGTTGTTTTTATAAATATCAATTAAGTAATTTCCAGCAAACATAGCAATAAAAATTATAATTCTACAAGATGCGTCAAATGGAAAATAACATAATCAATTACGGGAATAAATAAAATTCCAATACTTTATATATATAAGTAATTTATTATATTTAAAACTTATTTAATGATGCCTGTAATAATCAAGCTAGACTCAGAATATAATCAAAATATTTTACAATTTACAGAACTGTACAGATTTTATTTTTACAACTAATCTAATTACATTTTTTAAAATCAGCTTGCTAATGTCACCGCCCCCTCCTCTCCTCTTCAGGCCAGCGACCCAGGCAGCTGCTTAGTTAGAAATCAGTCACAAATTCTATTAGCAATTACTAATAATTATTAATGGGATTCATTATAATATCATTTAATTGCATGTAAGCTAATTTATTTGCATAATATATAAGTATCATTGGTTAAATGAAAAGACATTCTTCATGAGAAAAAGCAGCTCGTGTTTAGGTCTGAATTTCTCCGGAGGACTTCCAAGTCAGAGGAGCAACTAAGGTTGAAGTTTGGAAAAATCTAGTGATTTTAAACTGTATTCGAAATAATAATTCCCACATAAATACAGTTTTTAAATAAATTAATATTAAAAGCTATCAGAATCTACACAATGAATAGCAGAATAATCATATGCTCTATAAAATAAAACAATGGAAAGAAAACGAAATAAAATAAATGTCGATTTTGCATGTTTGCTTCTGTATGTTATAACGACATCACCTGATAAATCACAGACGATAAAAAAATAAAATAGAAAAATATAATTGAAATTGAAAATGCGTTAGAGTGAAATTAGAAACTTTGTGTTACATTAGAGTAATTGTTAAATTCTATTCGCAGGTGTGCAGATTATTTCTCTCTCTAAAATCATCAGAAACAATATTAACGAAAATATGTTCAAAAATTTATGTAAAAAAACTGTTTAAAACATTAAATAAAGTTAATTTTAAATTAAATTTTTAAAATCAAGCTTAAATTGAATCACTAATGCGAATATTTATACTCCAAATAAGTAAGTGTAAGATTTTTCTGGACACCGCAGAGAAACACGCGCGCACTATTTTCTTTTACAAATTAAGAGTCCCAGAGAAGCAAATTACGTGATGATAAAAAGGATTAAACAACTCTTCAACAAATATTTATTACTCATATACAAATAAATTAAATTAAGATTCTTTTTTCTATTTTACTATTGCAAGCCTTATTACAGTTATATTTAGTTTTTTTATGTACCGTTATAGATCCGTTTTATTGGTCACTCAAAATTCACACCGTGAGAGGGGCAAACGCAATTCTATTAAAGAAAATGTGATCATATATAACGAATCACTCGAGACAGGCCCAGTTTTTATCCTGAAGTTGAATAAAATGCTCCAACCATCTACTTTCGGTGACCATTTCTTTGCTTATCATATTAAAGTATTGATTTAGCCAACTTTGATGAATTACGTCTTATCTCGGCAAATGAAAATACACTTTAAAATCATATTCGTATGTTAAACATAGATAATTCTGATTGATTAACTATGCAAGCAAAGTGAGGAAATTAACTGGCGAAATCAAAAATCAATCTTGTTGTTTAATAAGGGGGCTATGTTATTTACATCTCTCAAAACTGAGAGTTGGTAGGACATGTGATCACTGATGATACATCTAAATATAATAAGCGTCCAAAAGAAAGAAAAATGAGCGAAATCTGTATAGTGGCTTGTTTGGGGGTTTTGTATCGAAGTTTTTACTTAATAGAAAATGAAGTGCGTTGTCGCTTTCTCCTAAAAACAGCGACCAGGTGAAGGAGGAGCAGACATTGATGCATATCCAGGGGTTATGGGTTTCCAAATGTAACAAAAAGTGACGAAATCCGTGCAGTGAGTGTGACTGGAATTCGATTTTTTCCTCCAAAGAGAATTTATACAATCAACTACAGTTTTTGAGATTTCTCTCGAAAATCGGTATTGGGACAGGCGAAAATTGATAATATATACAGAGCAGAATGGGGTTTTTTTTTGGGGGGGAGGTGTCGAATTATTTCAAATATATTAATGATTACTCTGGATTTAAATATTTCTAAATATTTCAAAATTAATTTCCATTGCATGCAGTTTCATGTACCTGATCCTGTACGGATGAAAACTGCGAAAATGGCACAGTATATATATTTTTGTAGCTTACATCCGGACTACTTTTTAATCATTGCGCAACAACGGTGAAAATATGCTTAAGGTCATAAATGAAATCTGTGTATCATGAATTCTGCTCAAATCCAATGGATAAAATGTAAATCCTCATAAAAAGTCAGAAAATAAAAAATCATCATATTTTTATATGAATTATAAGGTAAAGCAACACGTACTAGTTATAAAATAAATAGCATTTATTTTCTTTCTTGGAAAAAATATTTTTGCAGATAAATAAAGATCATGGTATTTACAGAACATAAAATGCGGACTATATCTGTACATTCAAAAAATGCGCAGGTTGTGTCCTCTTATTTAAATGTGTTGTTCCTTGGGATGAAATTGACGAAATTTTTTAAAGAATATGCGTCGGATTTGGAAATCATAAAATCATTTTTTCTCAACTCTTAAGCGAGAGAAGTCATTACAAAAGTTTCAAGACTGCATTAAGTAGCAATCCGATGCTGTCTGGGTTTTTCATCAATATTGTCACTCACTTTGAGTTTGCTGATTGGACATATCAAAGATGAGGACTAACAAAACAAAAAAAAAGGTGAGCAAATAAATAAAATTTTTATTACAAGAAAGAAATATATACATTATTTATTCTTGTCTAAATAATCATAAAATCATTAATATTAATAAAAAAAGCTTTATCACACAAATAATTGATTATAAAGGAGTTTGTTTAAAATAAAATTGTTTTAATTGTTTAAAATGATAGTGCAATTTTAATATTTTACAAATGACTAATAGGATTGGGAAAACTACATAAAAATTTAGATTTTCTAATTTTTTTAATAGCAGTTACTGAATGAAAATCACACAGAATATAATTCTTTATTACATTCTAAATAGTTTATTTTTGTTAACTGGGAGTAATGCTTATCTTTAACGGTTAAGAAATTAGTCACTGAATCACAAAGAGATAACCTACATGTAAAAAAAGCATTATGGTATACTTTTGGAACTCATTTATACAAATTTCTTCAGTATTGGCTCTTGGAATTGCAGTATTTCCTGTAATCATTTCAAAATCTTTATTTATTCTGCTAATATAACATTACTGTTCAGCAATGGATTGTAAAACCCTCCGCGCTTTTGCGCATGCATTAGGGTGGGTTTAATCCGTCAAAATAGGGGTGAAAGGAAAGATGAAAGGAGATGTTTACATTTACTAGTATCTAATAAGGGAAATCCAAGGTCAAATGGAATACCGGAAATATACTCATCGTTCCGCGTCTCACTCCTTAATGAGATGGAGTCTTCGAAATGTGGCGAAATGTAGTCTGTTGCACGTTAAATCCGTCATGCCAAACGTCCTCCCGCTGGTGTGGTGTGGCGTGGAGAGGGGGGTGCCAGCTCAGGTGTCGTCATCGTCATCTGACCGTGGTTCAAAATTACGAAGTCCGTCCCAAAATAGCCCTAGTGTTGCTTTACAACGGGACGTTAATATAACTAAACTAAACTCGAAATGTGGTCGTCTCAGAATCCGTTGAGGAACAGTAGCTTTCATTTTCTTATAGAAATATATCACTTTAAGGTATTAAAGATAAATATCGCTTGTCCTTCAATGATATCGCAACTCACGTCGATAGAGTATTAAGTATAAAATCGAATCTGGATAACAGAATTATTCGAAAATAGTTTACTGCGTATGCTGGAATAGTGCATAAATAGGGTGAAAAATGGTGATGAAATTGCAAATCTGAACAGCATTCCCTAATCAAAGAATATTTAGAAATGCAAGCTTTAATATCCCCATACTATTGAACGATTTTTTTTTTCGTAAATTCTAATCACATTAGCTATAATTTACGCTTCGCACTTAAAGCGCATTATTTATTCTTTTTTATTTCTTTTGCCATAAATCAATTATTTAGTGAAAGTTAGTCATCCTCCAGCGATTCAAATAAACATTTGGAGGAATATTTTTAAACTAACAGCTGAGTGTTAATTAGGAAAAGATAAGGTAATGTTTTACATTTCTCCAGATTTTTACATTATAATATATAGTTTCTGAAGACATATCTAGAAGTTGAATCAAAAATGGCTACAACCTATTCAACTGTTAGAAAGTTTCATTTTCTATGAATTCCATCGGTAATATAATGGTGTTAGTTTGATGAATGCATAAATATGTTGCAGATCAATAGAATTTACTAAACTTTATCCCTTTTTTTCATTTAGTCTAATTACTTTTAATGTGTTTGCCTTTACAAAATCCAAAACGCAATATGAGCAAAACTATGTATACTCTTCACTAAAATTAGAATGAAGTGATTCAAGATGATGGTTAGTTTATCTCTGAAGTTTCTGAAGCGACAGGACCCGGACAGAGTTAAAATTGTTAACTCTTCAAATTTAAAATTGATTGGAAATATTTCTAATTCAGGCTTTATAGATAGCCTCAAAAAGCCACGGCTCAATGCAACTTAAAAACGAAAAGACTTAAAATCCTGCAAATGTTATCTACAGATACCAGAATTGATGACAAAGTCCTGATAGTAACTTACTGCTTGTGATTATATCAGGTCTATATTGTTCAGCTTATGATTACTTCTAAGCTTATGATAGATGTTTTGCCGTCCACAGTCTGGTCTTCCAAGTTTTTGAAACAAAACAGTAACCGCACAGATAAATATTTTTAATTTGATGAAATATTTTTGATTTATTCACGTCAGCGTGATACAACGCCAGATTATATTTATATATGCAGATGCTTTGATGTGCAAACACTTTTAAAAGTGTTATCTGGTAAAAAAAAGACAGATAGTTCGAGTCAGGCGAGCGGGAGAGGTGTGACATAGTCACGAGTAGCGCCCATCATTAAGATTTCCCGCAATATACTTCGCTCGGATTATTTGACGACAATTATTTTAGATTTAAAAAATATTTCTGAATTTTTGTTTCAATGCCTATGAGTCTTCTCCATGTATGTTGCCTGTATCAGTTAAGAATGAAAAAAAATTTTTTTTAACTTATTGCGACTCACTTTTGCTATTTCCATTATCCCAAAAAAGTACATTCTCTTGTACATTCACAATGTAGATTTTCTTAAGCATTTTGCTTGGCAATGCTTTTCTTTTTTGAAGGGTGACGGCGATATTTCTACTTATATTTACAAACATTTATCTGATCTACTAGTTCAATCAATGCATTAAATGCAAGTTTTTGTTTTTACAGTGGCAGAGTCGGCTTATCGGATCTCAAAATATCTAAAGCATTTACTAAAGCGAATGTAAGATTTTTTTTTTTTAACTATAAGGCTAGTTGTCTTTGACATCAAATAGGTTCACTGGAAACATGGGTTGTGTTTGATTTAAATTATACCTCATATATTTAGCTTGATGATCATGATTCTCTCAACATGGGAAAAGTTACATTAATGAAGCTGAGTCCCAGGACATCATGGCGGCATTAAATACCTGTCTCTTGGTAATTGCCCTTTTTGATGTTATATAATACTATTTTCTGATTCTTCATGTAAGCTTTGTAAAAAATTAACAGAATGATTCTCCTTAAAGTTTCAACAAAAAAAAAGAATATGGTAATATAAAATAATGAAAGTAGTTCGAATTTCATATTGCAAATTAGACAAGAAAGGTATTTTTAAAAAATAGTTTATTATTCAAGAAAATCTGCGTGACAATCATTCGTGTTCATTTAAAATAATTTATTTAAACTGCGCTTAAACTGAATTTGCATAGAAGTTAGGAAAAGGAAAACCTTAAAATTTTACTTAAACTTGTTAATTAACTGAAATTTTCAAAAGAAGCTACTTTGAAGTGCACATACTCATCTTCTAAAATAAATATGTAAACATTATTTAGTAGTTGCGTGGAGGAATAGAAGAAACTTTTGAAAATTTTAAAACTTCGATTTATTTCATCCAGGAGACATTATTTACAAGAAGCGATGATCAAACTGACGTTCGTTTACATCGAGACACAAGTGCAAAAAAAGACCGAAATTTTCCCTTCAATTGCTTTTACTAAGATTTTTTTAGGGATTTCTTTGACACGTGTAGTATTAAGAAATAGAAATTTAGGTATCTTTAAAAGGATGTTTTAAGCATTCAGGAATTTTATCCCTTCACTCGGAGCGTGGGAAAAGGCTGAAGTGAGCAGTTTTATACAGCGCGGGTTTAAAATAATTAAATACAAAGTGGGAATTGGATCAGGAAATAAGAGATCATTTTAGAATGAAGTTAATATGGGCTAAATTAAAATAAAAATCAGGAAATTATTTAGGATTTAAATTAGATTAAGAGACATCATTACATATATGCGTCGACATACACATTCTTTTAGAAGATTAGAACTATTAGATATTATTAGAACTATTTAGATACTATAAACATACTTATTTAATAATATATAAAATTTAGGACAATTCAAATTTAATTCCAAAATTTTTAGAAAAGTTCGCGACAGACAATCAAGCTTAAAGCGGGATGTTTAGGCATATAACTCGTGTGTAACGTGTTTGCATAAATGATTCTAGAGAAAAATGTAGTTATTTTCCATAAACTTGCGTCAACAATACACTATACGTAATGAAAGCACATAAAGCAGAAAGGATTACACCCTTTTCTATTTTGATTATTCCCATCGCAGTCATGCTTGTCTTGTCCATCAAGGTATTTACCAGTTGACAGAGGGAAATGTGATTTAACACTGACGACAAATTGTCATAAATTCGTTCTTCCGCAAGTGGCAAGGTGAAAATGGCTGTTCGAACTTCAACAAACTCTTCATGTACCTTTGAACCAAAGATAACCAGAAAGAAAAGTTTCAAAATGAGAAGAACACCAAGACACGCCCCAAAAATAATTTGTGAGAGATTTTTCTGTTTCATAAAAAGCGACGTTAAAACTAAAATCTGAAGCATAAACAAACATAACAAACCAAAAACTAAGGGAGATATCGTTTGATCGATATTACTCGTGATAAATGACATGTGTTTAAAAGACTGAGCGATTTTATGACTAATTTGAGGAGTTGTGTTGGGGTCGTATAAAACAACTTCTTTTTTGAAATCGGATATTATGCAGGACAAAGATTTATAAATGAAACAAACCAATACAAAAGTTAATGTCTTTGTTATCAACAAAAGAAATGAATTCGCTGCCACCACAAGGGATGATAAAAATGCGTAGTAATTATAGTAATCTCCAAGAATGGAGTAACCAAACATGAAAAATTTCATCCTTTCCTTTTTTTGTTCTGGCTCATCAAATATGAAGGATAATAATAAAATCATTCCGGTCGAATAGCTCACAACAACAGCTAAAATGATCCACCATTTGTAAGATTTCCATGTGCATCTTCTATACGTGGAATGTAACAATTGAAGCTTCAAGAACACTTCAAAAATAGTTTTTCTTTTGATTATCAAATAGAATCGTATGAAAGTGATCAAGAAAAAGTTGAAACTTGTAGTCAAGTTTTCGCTTTCAAAATTATTTATAAAAATATAGTATGTGTTAATAATTATAATGTAAATTGTGACGATGTGATAAAATGCGCTCAGTAACTTATTTAGGACAATTTTTAACTTCGAAGGACTTTCATCAGAAGATGGTATCCCAACTATCAAAAAAGAATTCAAAATCAGCAGTATTTCATCGCATTCATTTCGTTTACTTTTCTTCGATTCTGTCCAAGCCATGATATGAAAAAAGATTACATAATCAACTAGTAATAACCACTTTTCACTAGAACATCTTATCAGTTAAACTAACACAAATATATTTGAAGTAAGTCCCAAACAGCAACTTCGATCCCAAATACAGCTTTTATTGACCAAGATCATGAGTATATAATAGATATTTTCCCTTTCATATAATTTAAAAATTCATAAATCTGAACAAATCAGAAAATTAAAAAAAAAATGTTTTTCGTGTTATTAAGAGATTGGCAACACTGATCGAAACAAATCAGCAAAATTAAAAAAAAAATGCTTCTTTTCCCTGTCAAATAATTGAAATAAAACAAGTTTTTAATTTAGAAAATTGACAATCATTTGAGTTGAAGCCCAAAAAACTAATTATGTATTGATTTTCTCTAATACATGTATACCATTATTGCAAGAGGTAAGTTACCTACGCGTTGCTACCATACTTCCCCCCCCCCCCTCAATCTTGTAAAGTTTATTTTATTGACTTTGTTCTTTGAAATTGATGAAACATTAATACAATCATCGATACCGTCATTATTTCAACCACAAACGTTTTCAAAGAAATGATTACTACATTATAATAATACTGTTGAAGTATTATATATTTCCATCTATAATTGGAGCGTTTCATACCTACAATCTCACAATTTTATCTTGAATAAACATCAAATGATTGTGTAGAGTAGCTGCTTTTTCACAAGGACAAACATATCTAAATTAAAAGTTATTTCGGCAAATAAAGCAAATATAAATTTAAAAATCAAGAATCTATACTTATAAAAGGAAATTTTTGGGTATTGTCGTCCCACAGACCGTGCAAATATTTTTAGAAAGAGAAAAGGTGCCCTTAAAGCGACTCTTTTTTAAATTTCAATTAATTAAAAATTAAAAGAAATATATACTAATGTTTCTCTGCCTAATTGTATACGATGGCGGCTGCAGCGCCTTCATGAGTCATAATATATAAATAAAAAGTATATACATTTTAACATAGTAACTGAACTAAAAAAATTAAGCTAAAAATCATTTTCATGATTTATTTAAAAAGGATTTTATTACTAATATGTTGATTATTACTACATTAAAAGAGGAAGCCAAAATCATAAAATGCCTAACCCCGCACTTTTTTTAATGAGGAAGAACGAACAGTCCAATGCCGGAACTGTTCCAGCTAATTTGGAATGTAAGACAGCAGCATTAATACGTCTTTTTCACTGATGATTTAATGCAATCTCTTTCTGGACAACGCTTTATATAGTAAACATTTTATATATAACTTAGATAAAACTATTTATTATAACTGCTCATTATAACTTATTTTATATATAACTACTTGTTAACCATATATTTATTTTCGAGGAATAGTTGTGCAGGTCTATAAAATGTTATTTTTATTTTCGCTAATTTTGAAAAAAAAAATGTAAACAAGATTCGAATTTAGAGCATTGCAGTATGATACTTCAGAATTAATTGACGAGTCATGCCTGCATCGGTTTCAATGAAAGCCAGCTGTTCTCGAGTCGTGAGGCTATGCAACATTGTTTGAAGGCGTTCGAGCTCATGGACCTGGTTTGATGTTATTGTCGACCAGGTGGGATAAGCCACAACAACACACAGAATTAATTTGTCTATATTTTAATTTTAAAATTTATTTTAAGCTAGCAGTGTTCGGCAACCAGCTTGTTGGCTCAGATTATTAATTTTTTTTAGGCTGTTAAACGATTTATATGGAATGCACCTTTTTAAAATTTTATCTTGTTATTTGAAAAGACTGGAAGACATGATTTTAATTGAATGAATCTATTGTAAATATTGTGAGTGCGAAGTAAGAAATATATAAGTAACGAAATAAAAGCGAAGCGAAAATCCTACTTCTCCGCTTATGTCCAAAGAAAGCGATTATTTTGATTATTAATTTTAACACTGACAAAATCGATACGATTGAGGGTTTCGATGGATGAGTTTGTATGTTACCTAAATATTATGACCCAAATTATAATTAAAAAATATTAAAAGTAAAGAAAAATTGTACGAAGTTGAAAGCGATATCATTAAACATGTTTTTTTTTTTATTTTAAGTTAATGGAGAAGCCATTTAATACGGCAAGATAATAGTTTTCAAAGATATGAATACCAATTTCTATAGGCAAGTCACAAATTTTATTAACCTGTCGGGTCCATTTTAACACTGTTTGAAAGTTATCTCTATAGTTTCGAATTTTTTTTACATATTCTTATTTTTGAATCAATGGAGTTTTTGATGACATACTTTCCCATATGTTTCTAATAATATTTTATAGTTCATTAAAAAATTAAGCGCAGCTTGAATTAAATTTTGCTGTGAAAACGTTCAATGTAGCGTCTGTCATATGCCGGTTTCTTTGAATTTGATTAAGTAATATAAGTGATTTCTGTGCCACATACGGTAGCGTTATATATATACAGTGTCTCACAAAAGTGATGGGACACTTGTGCTTTACAAAAGGAAACTGTAATAAAATAAATAAATAAACATGCACAAAATTTTTTTGGTGTGTTTCATATTTAAAATTAGTAACAATTATAACATAACATACATTTTGTCAAAATATTAAAACATTAATTTAATAAAAATACACTTGTTTAGAACGGAGCAAAAAATGGCTCACATAAGTGATGGGACACTTACTTTTTCATCAAATATTTATCCAAAAATTTTACTTTTTAAAAGGTTTTAATATTTTGTTGGATTTCCTTTTACTTTTAAAACATGATTTAATCTTCTTGGGATGGATTCGACTAATTTTTTTGTGATTTCTGGAGTGATTTGAGCCCATTCTTCTTGAAGCACCGATTTTAATTGTTGTTTTGAAGAAATGGTGTGTTTACGAATTCTTGATTCCATTTCTTGCCAAATATTCTCTATGGGATTTAAATCTGGAAATTGTGGTGATGTTTTTCATTAATTCAGGACAGTTATAAGGCAGCCAGAGTCTAACGTTCAAAACAGTGTGCTTGGGGTCATTGTCCTGGTAGAATTTAAAATAGTTATGAAGGTTCAATTTTCGTGCTGAAGATTTCAAATTTTGCTTTAAAATGTCAATATACTTGTACTGATCCATTATACTGTCAATATAAACATGATTACCAACTGCAGCGGACGATATACACCCCCATACCATAACTCCTCCACCACCATGTTTTACTGTTGGCACCAAGTTCTGTTTTCGAAATTCTTCCCTGGGTTTTCTCCATACCAAGATTCTACCGTCAGAACCAAATATATTAACTTTACTCACATCAGCGAATATAACTTTATTCCAGTAATCAGAATTCTTATTTATGTTGGATTTTGCGAAAGCTAGTCTGAGTTTTCTATTCTTTTCACTTATGAAGAATTTTTTTCTGGCTACTCTACCGCGATATCCAGCAGATTGAATTACTCTTCTAATAGTCTCAGGATTAAAAATTATTCCATATAATGCTTGTAAATCAGCAGCAACTTTAAAAGCATTCTTTCGTGGATTTTTTAAATATTTCGAACGATAATTCGCTTTATTCCATTGGATAGCTTTGATGGTCGGCCAGGTCTTCTTTTATCCTGAATAATATGATTCTTTTTATATCGTTTAATGATATTGAAAACTGTTGAAGGAAACAAGTTAACTGTTTCAGCAGTTTTTCTAATAGATTTTCCACGTTCAATATGCACATTAATAACTAATTTTCGAATTTCAGGCGAAGTTTCTTTTCGTTTAGCATTCATGGCTGCACAGAGCTAAAAAACACAAAAATTCCAAAACAAACAGGAAATAAATACTGCAGACGATTTTATAAATTATTGCCAATTGCTTTTTAGTAAAAATAAAACCACCAAAAATATTTTTATTGCTTATTTCAGACGATTTTTGTTGCATATCTAATGGTGTCCCATCACTTATGTGAGCTATTTCTTGCTCCGTTCTAAACAATTGTATTTTTATTAAATTAATATTTTAATATTTTAACAAAATGTATGTTATGTAATAATTGTTACTAAATTTAAGTATGAAACACACCCACAAAAAATTTGTACATGTTTTTTTTAATTTATTTTATTACAGTTTTCTTTTGTAAAGCACAAGTGTCCCATCACTTTTGTGAGATACTGTATATAGTAGGATTAGGTGTACCAAAAATGTGTAAGTACCTTTTCAAAGCACCCGTGTATAACGCAGTAACTAAAACAATCCACTGTAGCAAAATATATTAAAAAATATTTGAGAAATTTATTAAAATTTGAAAACAATTGTAGGGAAATAAAACAAAAAATAAAACCTAATTTGAATTTAAAATAATGCAAAAATTGTGTCGATATGTTTCGGAGTTATAGAGTGAAAAAGGTCACATTTCTGATTAATTCTGATTCAAAACCCACTTTAAATTTTGAAAATTCTTTTCTTAGAACACATTATCCAAGAAACAATAATATATCAGATTTGCTTTGAAGACTTTTTAACTTTTATATTTCGTATATGTAGAAAATAAAGAGAAAGTACAGATTCAAGATTTTGGCTAATTTCCACATTCCAGACATCCTTGGGTAAGAAAAACACTTTTTACAATTACGTCTATAAACTCACTGTCAGTGACTCAGAAACGTTTCAAGCTAGATGTATGAAAATTGGTATATATGATCTTGATTATCGAAATATAAGTTAACGAAATCATTACCAAACACAGGGAGAGCTATATGGATGCACTTAAGTACCCAGATTCAACTGAAGTGTATCAAATCTGAAACCAAATCCTTTCAAGGGTTGACCGTCTGCGGATCAGTACTTCCATAAGTATGCAAATGGGATAACTCAAAAACGCACCGACTTTTAACATATGAAATTTGGTGCATGACTTTGTTGCTAAAATTGTTGTTCTGCGTCAAATTTTGAGTTTAATCGGTAGAAAAAAAAAAGAAAGTTTAAAATAAAAATACAAATTAGCTTTTCTGCTGTTTTTGCAGTGACCATATCCCAGCGATTAATCGCTAATCCAAAATATCCTTTATCATTACTTCTTTTCGTCAATGGCATATGGTTGAAAATATTCAAGTACATTTAATATAAATTATTGAAAAACGTGTCGGTAAGTCCATTCGTGATGATTTTAATCATGTGCAGAGCAATTTACAGAAATATTGTTAATCTAAAAAATCATTTTCATGCTAAAAAGCATCTGCTCATATATATAAATAATATCTGATTCCTTCACATTAAGTATTAAAAAAAGCCCAAGTGCATTGTATATTTAAAAACAATTCGATAACATTTATTTTTATTTATGAATCTTTCACATCCGGTATCATGGTATTGTTTTTAACGATTATAAGGCGCCATGGCAAAAGATAAAAAAATTCCTTTTTTTCTTCGACTTCCATTTATTTCTTTTAAAATTATTTATAAGCATAAGTTGGAAGGAAGGAAAGAACAACTTATAGTAGCATCAATATTTAATTCTTTATGAACGCTTCAATCAATAGGAAAGCATTTCGTAATTCAAAAAAAAACAAAAAAACGTGGTGTTTTATGTTTTTTATAATTTTTATTAGCTTCAAAACGAGCTTAAAGATATATTCCGTGGATCTGAAAAAATATCCATTAAATTTTTCAAAATATTGCTTTAAATTTTTAAGAATTAATTACAGTTAATACTTTAACCATTCGAATGGAGATTTATTTCGCATACAACATATACATTAAAGAAATAAATGATGAAATATGTATTAAAGATGAAATAGTTCTTTCCTCATGATAATCTAATGAATGCCAATTGGAGGAATGGGACACGGAGTTCTCGAACTCCCAAGTTCTTAACCTACGGTTAGAAAAGATGGTAAGGGTACTGACATAGCATAGAAATTATTTAGCAAGTGGTTGTGCATTAAGATGGTTGCTAGCAAATACAATGAGCAGTAATAATAAAATATTAACAATGTTTCGTGAAAAAAAAAAAGACAGAATTTTACATAACGTGTTTTCATCAAAATCGGTTAGGAGTCATGTTGGCAAGGTAAAACTAAGAAAAGTATCGTACGTTAAGGCTGTCTCTTGACATTCTTCAGAATGCTTTACGGTTCAATTTTTTTTAATGACAATGTTGTCAATTCTATCCAATTTATCAAAGAATTTTGTTGATAATTTTTTTATGGAAATCTTTTAATGCAGCAAGGCAAAAATCTTTGCGAATGTCGCTATTTCTAACAAACCAAGACAAGTTAATAATTTGCCGCACCTCATATTTTGCGATCTTTCGATAAAGGGAAGATAAGAAGGTGGTATATAATTTTAAAGATTAAGGAAAAAAATTCTGAGAGAGTTTAAATAAGTAACCTAATGAATATTTTTAGTAATCCAGATATAAAAAAATGCACAAATATATAAGCATACTGAAAACTACATTAACAACGAAAGCAGCTGATACCGCATCTGGTGATTAACACTTTTTTGAATAACTTTCAATGCACCAATTTCTTTTTAAAAAAAGGTTCTAATTAATAACTAAAAACAGGCAGCAGTATGCATTTAAATAGAACCTTTTTTTACTTACTTTCATTAAGTTCTTCTAAGCAAATTTTTATTTGAATTCGAGTAGTAATTTTAATAAAAATATTACAAGTATAAATAAGTTAGCCCACAAAAGATCTTGTTATTTCATTCCATAAAATACACAATATAAATGTAAATAACATGGTAATCTCTCAGTAGTGTTTCAATTTTTTAATTATTTAAAGCATTAAATTAACCTGAAAGTCGAATTCTGTAAAAGATGCCAATAAAAATAAGTAAAGATTTAAACTATTCCTTCATGATGTAAATGTGAAAAAATTAACAATTATATATTTATTCGTAAAAAGAGTTGAAGTGAAATAATGTTCATGTAAAACGAGTGCTGCTACAATAATTTTGAAATCCAATCCACTGCGCTTTTAAAAGTAAAACAGTATGTGATGTCGCACATAGCACATCATGAGGAAAACGTTATTTATTAAGCATTATTAAATAACGTTTAACCTTATTTATAACTATTTATCCTCAAAAATAGTTAATTATTTATCCTTATTTATTAAATGATATGCTATCCTACTGCTTTTATTAAATTCTGATTTCATAATATAATTGTATAGTATAAAATTTACAAATTAATGAATTTTACCTTATAACTATTTTCAAGAGTGGAATTGTTAGTTTTATGATATATGTTATCGACTTCATCCGTTTTTTCATAAAAAGGATAAATATTTAATGAAATAATTTTACAGGTCAGTTAAAAAGTTAATTACACTTATTTGTAAAAATTTTAAGTGAAAGGCCATTTTGATTAAATTTCATGGAAACATTTCAGATATCTGTCCCTATCGTGTGAGATAGCGGCTTTCATGTAGAAGTATTAGTTTGTCTGACGATCTGACAGTATTAGTTTGTCTGATGATCATTTCTAAATAGTAAGTTCCACTAGCTGCATACGAAGTTCAGATTGAAAAAACGTGCAATAATTAATTTTTAGTGAGCGAAACTGCAACTGGAACGGTAATGCAAACAATTTTCAAATGCATCAAGGATGAAAATGCATTGTCACGTCAAGTTATCGCGAGGTGATGCAACAGGAGAGAATGGACATAAAGATATTAATGATGCTGAGCTTGAAATAAAATCATCAACTGCGGCAATTTCTGAGAATTGAAGGGGTTTTCTTTGCAGAAGAAAAAAAAAAACTTATGCTAAGCTTCGACAAATGTTTAATGGAGGTGATTGCGCTGAAAAGTAGATTTTGTTCGGAATTTTAAGATGAAGTTATTGTAAAATTCCGATCTTGTTTTATTTTCTTAAGCAGTCACACAAATTTTTTGACTACACCTCGTATCCAATATATATTTCAATAGCATATATAGCTTAATAACATATATTTAAATAACAACATATATAATCATAGTATTCCATACATATTTTAACAACAGTATAAATAAATGAATATTTCGATAAAAATCAGAAAAATTTGATATAACTTTACATGATTATTATAGTGAATCAGCTATCTGTTTTTGTTCCAGTTTATCATATTCCTCTCACGTAAATTGGATCAATATATATTTTCAGACCATAAATATTCTATGAACAAATTATTTGAAGTTTATATGGGTATTTAAAAGAAATACGGTAACAAAGTTATATATAAACAAATGACGTAAAAAGTTTTCCAATATATGCAATATAACTAGATTAATTCTGAATAATTCAAAATTTAAATTAGGAATTGTTCTTCCAACTGTCGTTACAACTTCAATAAAATGAAAAATATGACAACTAATTATAGGTAATATAAAATTCATTTAATAATTTTACTGCTATTTTTTCAGGATATCAATTAATGGAATTAAAACGTTCAGATTTTAGCATGGATTAGATTTTTTTTACTTAGCTTCTTTACATTGGGAAATTTTGTCACTATTAATTCACACAATTTAGCATTAGTTATGTTCTTATACAATAACAATCTTACATCACATTACATGAAAAATATGTCCCTTCATTGCTGACAGGACCATAACAAATAGCGTATTTCTAAAAATACCAAATAAAAAAAATTGGATCTGAAAAACACTTAGAAAACACTGCTTTTTATACAAGAAAATGTCAGGTAACAGTTAATAATATTTACAGTTCGTGTGTTTGTAGAATGTTCATTCATGAAAAAATACGCGACATTTATAGATTTTCCTGTAATAACTTCCAAAAAATATTAAAGCACAAAAATGATTTTTACATCATCTAATAATTCAAAAAATTATCTTTCTCATGTTACTCATTTTTTGCAGTATAATTTTTTCCAATATTTAATTAATTTTTAAAAACATTAAAAGAGTATTTTGCAACAATATGTTTCATTGTTGAAATGAAAATCCAACCGATTTTTTGCTGCTATGAAGATTTAAAACTGATATTCATTTATGTTGATGATCAAAATTGAATTAAATATAATATTGAAGCCAATACTATAGATTCGGCTTATTTTTCGATGCCGAATAGGTATCATTATAATGTGTGCTTTTAATAAAATTTATGAAATTTCGTTGTACTTAAAATTAAAGTGTTTGGAATCAAGTGATAATGAAAAAATTTTAAAGTGTGATCATTCTATTATAATTTAAAAATATAGATATAAAATTAAGTAAATGCATAACTTAATGAAAAGAACGGCGCAAAGCTTCTAAAATAGTCTGAGTTATAGTGTATCAGCACAATGTAGTGTATCAGAATTATGCAGGGTCCCTAAATAAGTATGAATTATATATATCTATCAAAATTTGATGTTTAATTATATTTTACTTTGGAATATTATGTGAAATTTTAAATAATAAGACAATTGAAATATATTATTGAAATTTTTTTAACCTCCCGGCGAGTCAACTGTTTACTAAGATGGCAAATAATTCATAAATATAAAGTAAGTAATAATACTATATTTAAGGCAATCGCAATTTAAATTTTTAAAAATTGTCAGTCACAATAAATTAGCATATAAATTTAACAAAAAAAAATCACAACAGTAAAATTATCAACATGACAAAAGTCTTCAAATCAAAATTCTGATTTGGTATTAAGTAAAATAAATTAGATTTATAAACAACATTTTCACATCATATTGATAGGAAATTTTAGAGATCAATGTAAGTATTTAATTACTCAATAATTTGAATTGAAAATCTTCGCAATAGAGATGTTCGCAATTATATTGAAATTTTTAGCATTGTGAACAGCAATTCACATCATAAAAATATAATAATCTATTCACATGTGCTGCATATAAACAAAGTATTAAATAAATTAAATTAAATAACTACATATCACGTTAAAGCAAGATCATCAAATCTTTTACAAACATAGAAAGAAGAAGATAAAAATTACTTGAAAATTTTATTTAGGTTTCTCAAGTAACAGTATCTCATCATTTAGATACACCATCACAAAATTGTATATAACTCGTAAAAACATTTCTCCTTTACATCTAATCAATGGGATAAGGTAACCAACGAAATTTCAAACAAATGTATTTACAATATGTTATAAAAAAGCAAGAATATAGACTTCTTTCTTAGCTAAGACACCAAACATTGTGTTAAGTAACAACATTTAAATTTTATTTTTCTTTATACAATTTAAAAGTATCATTTTACTAATTCATCTGATGTTTGAATCTAAAGATACATGTTGGTTTTTAAACGCCATAATCCTTGAACTGTTTGGATTTCAGGTGGATGTTTATTCTGAAATCTTAACATATGAATAAAAGATTATAGTAACTGATAATCAATAACTAACTAATATTCGGTTTATTAATTCCATAGGTGAAACTTCTTCCCTCAAGTCACTGATAATTTAAGATTAATTAATAAAGCATCTTACCTCTTTCAAACTCTCTTCATCTATTTCAGGTTCAGGATCTGCCCAATCCACTGTTATGGCCTTATTAAAAAGCTTACCCGCACACAGAACTCTTCTGGCAATAGACGCAGACCGATGCGACTTGTACTCAACAAACGCAAAACCGCGGTTTTTCGCATGATCGTACGGGCAAGGCAAAACACAAACTTTCATCACACCTTCTGTGAGAAAACTTATTTCTCGAAACACATCGTCTCCAGTTTTACTGGTGGGAATACCGCCAACAAATAATTTGCAATTGTCCACCGACAGCAGAACACCCATTTTTTTGTTCGGACGAATTTCGTACCCATTCAATTGAGAAATTGCCTTTCTAGCGTCCTCTTTATTAGTGTACGTAGCAAAAGCAAAACCCCTAGTAGTGCCACTAAAATCAATCATCAATCTGAACTCATAAATTGGACCAATCTGTTCGATAAGTGGCATCAGTTCGTCTTCATAAACATCTCTTGGCAACTTTCCGATGAAAATCTCGCACCCCTTCGGAGGTGGGGGTCCACTCCAACGTGTAGGGGGTCCGTATTTTCTTTGTCCATTTTCCTGGACGAATTTGTATTCATTTTTCGCACGAATTCTATAATTATCCGTCGGAACAATCATGCTCTTAAACAGACGATTTCTTTTCCAGATCTGCCGCGAATCGTTTTCATTCTTCGACGTTCGACTTTTACATCTGCTCTTGAGAACGAAACATAGCAATCGAAGCAGTGAATAAATAAACAAAAGATATCATTGGACACGTGTACCACCCAAGCCACTCCCTAACCGTATCTAGAGATTTCTTGGTTTTCTTTTTAGGTTTTATATGAAACCCCCTTCCTCCCCGGATGAGTGAAAAAATACTTTACGATTTATATACATCGCAATGGCGCCGCGCGGTTTTTATTATATTTTTGTTTTTCTTTTTCTATACTCAACAGTATTAAACTATGAGCATATGTTTGAATGTATGAAATGGTATTTTGTAAATCAATGGTCTAACCGAGTGACGTTAGTGCTATTTTCTTTATTAGAACGTTATGTCTTCGTGCGTTGGCGCAGCTGAAAATCTGACAACTCAGTTACAGTGGATTGTTCAATTAGTTCAAATCATTTTCATCTAAAAAAATGAAATGAAAAAAATTATGGGAATGAAGACACGGAAATTATAACTCTAATGTAGTTCTCAAGGTTTTGCTAGTTTCTTATATCAGGTAATTAAGAATCGAAAATACGTATACCGACTTTAAAAGATGCGGATTTAAACATTTTGAATCTTAAGTAGTGCACAATACAAATCCTTTTTTTTTAAATAAATTATTCAATTCAGTTTAACAAATTACTACATTTTTAACTGGATCAAAACGTTAATGATTTGTGTTAGATTAATTTTATTATTTTAATACTTCGTGCCAATCGGTGTGTCGTCATATATTTATTTATTGTGAGGTTAACTCCATGTTTGTTCACGATACTATTTTAGTAGACACTCGTGTTTATAAACACCGTCACGACTAAATGGACGTAATTAAAGGATAGATCTGAACACTTATACTCGTTAAAGTGTTAATTATATCCAAGTATTTTATAATTAATAGAATTTGCATTTTTTTATAACTTTAGTTATTTGTAAACTAAATTATTAATATATTTTAAATGGACTTGTTTGCAGCTTCCTCTCAGCCAGTGACCTTAGATTACTGCCTTTTCGGTAATCAGCCACTGATATTTTCCAATTAAATAAATATATTCTTAATAAAATAATTTTAACTGAGAAATAAAATATTTGAAATTTGTATTATTCAATTATAATTATTAATGTAAATTTCAAATGATAATGAAATAAATTATATAATGTATATATAATTAGCAGTAGATAATAATACATAATGATATATATCAGTATGCATTAATAATCAATATTAACTCGACGAACGCGCAGGTTTTGCTGTAATCATTTCTTAGTAGAGCCTTATATTTACCAATTTCAAGCATAAATCAAGTTGCATTAATGTCAATAGGATATTTTTAATTGATAACGTAGCTGTTAGTTCAGTTTTATAAAGATATGGTATATTAAAAGACATTAACAGTTTTATCGCTTTGTGGTGATATACTTACATTCATCTCTTCTTTTTAACCAAAAATTGGAATACCGCTTTTGATCGAAAATTAAAACAGATAAGGATCATACAAGTATCTCCTCTGCTTTTGATTATCTATTCCAATTATAAATAAAATGTTCTAATTGCTCCATTTTTTTTATTTTTAAAAATAAGTAGTTTAAAGGGGGGGGGGAATTAGAAAGATACAGTTACCCTTTTCTGTTGAATAATCTTCGTTCTATGTCATAATTCTTTAGAATATTAGTAAATCAATAGTGTGGGCTCATGTTGTCGATGTCGAAAATGGTTAAACGATTCGGATTTGAGAGTACTGGTTCTCCGGTATCTCTTCTAGTTTGTAATTTATTCCATAATATAAAGGGTGTCCTTTCTAATCATTTATTAATAGCTAGTTTCTAAATTGTTAAAATTAGAGTATATTTTCAATTGGAAAAATGATCTAAGTGACGTAATATATTATATTGTGTGAAAAAATATGTATAGAAAAAATATGTTTACACTCTCCTATCGGTCATATTTAATTGGCTAGTCTTATTTAATAAAATATTTTTGAGACACTAACATTCAATTTGACCAAAACTAAGCGATTTATGGAGGCTTGGATTTTATTATTTTTTCAGAGCAATCAACTGTCGCTTCTTATGAAATGCTCTGAATAAAATTTCTGAACAAAAAATTATTGGAAAGTTGATATAATTTTTATCAGTTTTAAAAGCAATTGTTCTGAATTCCGTCTAATTCTAGATATCAAAAAGTTATCAAATTATATACAGAAAAAGTATATATAGCTTTTTTATTATTTCTGCTAAGTACACAAAGTGAAAATTTTGTGATTGGGAATCTGGGAATCACCAGTTATTACAAGCAGTTGCATTAAAATTCACTCCAAATTTTGTGAGTAACAAAATAAGAAACATCTTAAAGAAAAATGTAGATGCCTTTATTTTTATAAAGAGAAATATTGCATTCTCCATCATATTCAACATAGAGATTTTGTTTAAACCATATTTTTGTCATTTCTATCTACAAACATGATAATTAAAAACGCGATGAGTTAGAAAGAAGAAACTAAATTTCAATCAAATTTTCGAAGTGCGTCCATGAGATGTTCGCACGTGTATATTTGAATATAATAATTTAAAAAAATTCATCTCGGCAAGCTGAAAGGCAAAAGTTGATTCCTTTTCATCTAAGTTAGTATTTTCAAATTCCTTTCAATCCTTAGAGAAAAACTAGTGGGAGTGGTCTTCTTAAAATATTCTCACTTATTCTCCAATAAAATCCGCCCCTCTCCCCGCATAAATTTGTGGTCCCTGGATAAGGCCGCGAATACCTTGAATAGTGATAACTAGCCTCATGCAAAGTAGTTACAAATTATAGATCTGTGGATAGTTACAAAACACAGATTTTTAGCATGAATATAGCATTTTTATTGGCTATTTTGAGAATACGCGTTTTGGATGCCTTTTTGCAGACCTATTCACACCAAAATTCAACGTCACAAGAGAACAAAACGGATTTCGTTGGTTTAAGTCATTAGTTTACGAATTATAGCGTTTACATGCATGAGGATGTACGAACCGACAGATAGATAACTGCTCGACATATTTGGTTCAAAATATGATACGAATCTATAATTTAGATGTTTTATTCACATAGCTTTTTGCGTTTTGTAATTATTGAATCCCTATGTACTCAAACAGCCGGACAGACTTTCTCTGAACAGATTTTTCTCAACATTTGATAGAAAGCTACAGATTTGGTGACTACATGAAATTTCATTTGCACAGCTCAAAGCGGTTTTGAGTTGTCTTTGTCGCAGCCATAATGCCAAAAATGTGTTTTTCGAATTCAGAAACGTCTAAAACATGAAGATTCGCCAAAATCTCGAGTTTTAATTTTTTTGACGATTACAATACCTCCTCTGTACTTCGTATACGATAAAGTAAAAATGAAATATTACATATTAAAGCAACCATAGGTAATGTTTATATAGCTATCGAATAATTTAGTATTTATGAAAAATAAATAATATTAAAGTACAAATATTATAAAAATAATATACAAATCTTAGCGATATATTGTTGAAAAGTTTTGAAGTTTCTAGCAAGTGACAAAAGTTTATATTAATCTCCAAGAACAGAAAGTTTATTTTTGGGTTGTAACCCTTTGCACTCCGAAAAGTAATTCGATGCATAATTATTCACCTAATATAAAGACTTTTTAATCGTTTCGAAAAATAAATATAGTATATAATTGTTTTAAGTGAAAGTCTTCTAAGTAGTAGTAGTCCTTCTGTAGGTGTTACTGACAATCAAAATTTAAAATAAATATATAAAACCTCAAAATGATGCACCGTCTTGAATAGTGCCTGAGAGGAGACATCCAAGTGCAAAGGGTTAAAGATATTTGAAGAAATAAACTATCATCGATTGCAAATACTCTTCTTTCAAGTAAAATATCAAATTACTTTTTTCAAGTAAAATATTCTACGATCGTGGGAACCTAAACCTGCGAGCTAATCTCCCTGCAATATTCTTCCACATTCTAGGATAAATGTTTTGGCATATTATTAAAAGTATGCCATTGGCAAACTGTAGATCCGAAAGACCTTATTAGTGTGCGATCTTTTGCAATTTTTTGGTGTATTAACAAGTACTTCAAATTTTGGAAATCAAAATTATATGTATTACGGCAAACGCAAAAGCATCAGAAATGAGAATGTGTATTTTGGAAATCAAAAACTGGCACAGAACTAACTACAACTGTAGTCAGAAAATCACATATCAAATTTCATACATATGTCATTACGTTTCTGAGTTATCGCATTTACATGTTTGTAAAAGTAGATCCTAGTGGTAGTAGTATGCTTGTAAAATCTTGTAAAAGTAGATCCACCCCCATATAGATCTGATTCCATAACTAATACATATCGACATTATAGATGGTAAGTCTACATGCCGAATTTCATCTAGCTCTCTTCTTTTAGTATTATCGTTTTAACTAATATTTGGGTAGACTGATTTCCTTTTAATGGATTTCGCGCAAAATTTGATAGAAATCTATAAATTAGGAGTATAAACTATATACCAAATTTCATCTGTCTAGCTAAAATCGTTTTTGAATTATCGTGTTCACAAACAGACAAATATAATTTCTAAAATATATTTTTTTCGGACTCATGGAGAACCTGAAAAGTGGAGATTCGTTGAAATCTCGAATTTGAATTTTTATGACTCTTAAAATACTTTTACCAGAAATTAAAAAAAAAGACTAGGTTATGTTACCAGAAAGTAAAATGTCTCGGTCTAGTTACCGGAACACCTATATTAGAGTCTTGATTCCATCAACATTGTAAAATTTAAAGAAAGAGTAATGCATTTTCAAACAGCATTCTGATTATTATTTAAATCATTTTTTCGATCCCCAATTTCAATCAGACTTCGAAATGAAAGTCAAAAAATGTGTTAATATTTTTGAAATAAGAAATAAATAATACACTCATCTTAATTGCCATTTTGATGAGGGCCGCGGTAGTAAGGTGTCGGCTTCAGAACCGGAGGATATAAGGTTCAAGACCCGCTTACACCGAAAAACCGTCGTGTAAGCGTATCTTGTGTCCGTTAAATCCAACAGGCCAAGAGTACTTCCTCTGGTAGGGTGCGGAAATTTAAAGAGGGGATGCCAGCTCAGTTGTCTTCCACGTCATCTGACGGCGGTTCAAAATTACCTAATGTTGCTTTTAAACGGGACATTAATAGAACTGAACTGAACGGTCTTTTTGAAATCGTAA
>JAPMOR010061072.1:64918-91502 GCA_026543865.1 Argiope aurantia | reverse complement strand
GGGGGGGGGGGGGGTAGGGTGTTCAAAATACATTAAAATAGGAATTTGTGTTGTTAGAAGTTTATGTTATTACTTTTTAGTAATTCTTGGTTTATAGCTCACATTAAGCAATATAAAAGTGTGTATAGTAAAGAAAATATTTTTTAATAAGAATTATATATTTTTCTGTCTTGAATTGTTATGAAATAACTTTTTTAAATAGATGATATAGGCAATATTAGAAATTTAAAATTAGATGCATTATATATATATATCAGTAAAATTATACTGGTTGATTATAAAATTGAAACTATATGTTAACATTTCTTCCCATAATAAAAATAATTAATAATAGTAATTAAACAATGAAAATAAATAGGATATATAATTGAAGGCAATAAATCTTCTATATAGATGTGCAGGTGATCAAATTTGAAATTATCTCAAATAATTTAAACATTTGTTTATTTTTCTTAAAGAGTAGTAAAAATAGATATTGCTTAAAAATTTTATAGGGTAAGATTGTGGTAAAATATATGCTATAATAATAGTTTAAAAAGTTGAAGTAAGGTTAAAATCATGAAAAATGTCATTCTATCAAAAGCAAGTGCTTTATGGAATTTTAAATTTATAAAAATAAATAGCAAACAAAATTATTCAAAGGGAAAAAAGAAAAGTAAACTACTCAAAGTGATTCGTATTTTCAGTCGTTTGATAAAATTTTGAAAGTATTATAGTTTTAAATATTATGACACTAATGTATACAGTTTGAGAAAACTGAATAACCAATTAACTAATATTTAAATTTGACGCCGGAAAGTACTCAGTAACAACTCGCCTAATGATTGGTATTGGGTCGCCCATTGATAAAACACATGGGGAAATGATTGGTATTGGGTCGCCCATTGATAAAACACATCGAAAAATGCTTGGTATAAAGTCGCCCGTGGTATTTACACGTCGGAAAAACATCGGCAATATCGTCGGAAACACGCCGGGGCGATCATCGCGCGGTGTCTTGCCGGGGGACATGAACAAGGTCGGGGCGAGATCGGAGGCGATCTCGCCCCAACCTCGCGCGTTCTGTGGGGCGATGTTCGGCCAATGGTTGGCCAACGATCTTTTGCTGCTTGGGTATATATATATATATATATATATATATATTTCTCAAAATTAGACAAAATATTGTATATTTGAAAACTGCTTAGTTCTTGAAATTTTAAGGGCAGTAAAAATTGTAGTTTTATTATGATATATGCCAAGTTATTGTGAGAAAATTTTAAAATTTTAACTGATTTTATTTTATTAAAAATCCAATTAAAAAAATTGGAAAATCTCTTGGCGAGAGGCTGCCATTTTAGAATTATCTATATATCAAATTTGATACTTCTAGATCGAACAATCTATAGTACGAAGAAGTACGTTTTCAAATATGTTACAATATCTAGATAATATGCTAGTTTATAAATATTACCATGTTTACAAAATACAAATCAAAATAGTCACCATTATATAAAAAATCTCTGTTTTTCTAATTCAATACAAGTAAATAGTTTTTTTTAAAAATTATATTTAAAATGTATCTAAATATGCCCACATTTGTTTTAAATATAAAATATTTCTACACCTTACAAGTTAATTTACATTTAAGAAAAATAAAATAAGGAATTTGAAAAATCGTACTAATGATGTAAGAAAATGTGAGATGAAATTGGGAATTTTTAGCGGATGACGATGATAAAGATATATATCCTAAAGATATATATAAATTAATTGAATTAAATTTCTGCCCATATATTTAGCACCTTTAATTTGAGATTATTAATGTTGAAATTTATTTACAAAACCATTTGATGGGATAAAAAGAATTAAATGAGATGATAAATACATAATTATTTATATAAAATACCAATAGATGGCAGCACTGATTATGTTCAGCTGTCATGGCAACCGTCATTACTTTGTGTGCTCTGAAGCAGTAAAAAATGTCAATATGTGAACTTTGGTAGCTGTATATATTTAAATTCTTTGATATAATAGCCTAAACATTCCCAAATCAATTAATGATGAAATAATTCGGAGTCAATCCTTCTCTAATTAATTATAATAAATGATAACTTAAATTCTGGAGTAAGACAAATATTCATATTCAAGCAGAACTAAAACAGATATCAAGCAAAGCAGAGACCGGAACGGTAAACTTACTAATTCAGTGAACTGTACTGTAGTAAACTTAAGTTTAAGAAGATAAACATTATTAAATCTTAATCATCATATTTTCTGGTATTTTTTTAAAAAATAGGAATGATAATTATTTTTTATCGTGTGACATTTCAAGTAGCAGATTATATTATTTGAACGAATAATATTTAATTATTATTTCAAATAATATAATAATAATCTTCATTTAAGTTATTTGAGATCTAACTTTTATGCAATATAATTTATTA
The DNA here is from genome assembly GCA_026543865.1 of Argiope aurantia. Taxonomy (NCBI): domain Eukaryota; kingdom Metazoa; phylum Arthropoda; class Arachnida; order Araneae; family Araneidae; genus Argiope; species Argiope aurantia. The sequence continues at coordinate 89,073 of JAPMOR010061072.1, read as the reverse complement.
TTTTAAAAACTTATTTTCCTAACTTAATAATTCAGTTTTTGCTGTTTTATATTATTCAAAGCAAGTAGAAAGAATTTAATTTTCTTGAACTGATAAAAAAAAATAAGATATGGGAAATGCGTTGAATTTCAACGTGTTATTCTCTTAGCTGAAATGACCATTTACTCTTTTGGTATAAATGTATAACATTCAGTTCTTGTTTAAAAAAGTAAAATTTTATCTGTTAAAATGAATACATATATAACACTGAAATAAACTTTCATGATTTGATTAATAGTAAGCAAAATGTCTTCATCTACTAATCCTTCTACAAAAAAAAGTCTCAAGCATTCTGCACGAAATTCAAAGAAACCTGTGAAGCCATCAAGTGCAAGAAGCTATGGACATAGAAGTGGAGAATCTTCAAAATCTGGTATTTTTTTTATTTACTAATTTATTTGGATTTAATTACAAAAATATAACCTTTGGTGTTGTGATCTGTTTATTGCAATAGCACATTTATTATAAAATTAATTCAATTTTCATTTTCTTATCTCTTTAAAATTTGTTATTATTTATTATGTTAGTTATGATTGACAGATGTAATTATCTTGTTTATAAAAGTTGTTCTTAAGAACAACTTTTATAAAGAACAACATATATTAAGATGATATATATTGAATAACATATATAAAGAACAACATTAAGAACAACATATATTATAGTTTATAAATATATGTTGTTCTTAAAGAAAGAAATTTTATTATCCTAACAAATCATCTGGAAATAATTTGTTACTTAATCAATTAATCTTTATTTGAAAGTTTGTACTAATATTTTAATGTTTTTATTTTCATATGAGAAATATATTAGATAATTTCACATTTTTATTATTATTATTTCTTTTTCCCCATTTGGGTATCCTAATCATATTTTTTTATGTGACTGTATTCATGATTTTTTTCAAAAATATAAATATTAAATCACTCTACTGTATTAGTTTTATTGTTTATTACCTTTTTGATCATTATATAATATAAATTTACTGATTTAAAATGTTATTTTTGTAATTTAACTTGATCTTGAAGAAAAATTCTATATTTTGCTCATCTCTACATAATTGTTTTACAATAAATGCAAGAGTTTGTTTTTGTTCATTATGTTTATAAAATGTTCTTTGTTATTGTTTATAAATATATGTGAGGTTTGAAAAATATGAGAAAAATTATGTAATAATTCAGAATTTTTTTATAATTTTTTATATAACTATTTTTTAAAAACTAAAATAATCTATTAGCAGTAACAATTACCATTTTTAAGCTTTATTGTTTGTGATCAAATATTTGTTATTCATTGTTTTTCAATATTTGTGTTGTGTAAACTCTGATTTTTTTATCTGATAAATTTTATAGTTAATACGCAACGATTTCCTAATTTTAGTTAAACACATGGAAGCTGCTGGCGATTCTTCAAGTGCTGAAGGTGAGAAAACATCTGGCAAGTGAGTAAATCATATATCTTTGTTTATATTTATGACTTATATCACTTTTGTTTTATTTAAAAAGTTTTACTCTTTTTTGTTACATGAATTTTGTTTATTATTTTAAATAACTCATTTGAATTTTAGGTAATATAAAAAATAATTTTCTTGATATTAATGTTATTATTGATTATCCAATGAATAATGATCTCTGAAATTCTGTATATAGAATAATGACATATATCCTCTTTTATTTAAATAATTTTGTTTTCATGCTACATGAATCTTGTTTATTATTTCAAACATTTCGCTTTTATGATAATATTTGCAATTATTTTATTGTTACTAATATGATTATTAAACTTCTAAATTTTCAATAAAATGTAATACATTTCAACAAAAGGAGTCCCTTTCTCTTTCTTATTGCCTGTTTAGCCAAAAAGCTATGAGAAAATGATCAGCAGAAATCATTTTCTTATTGCCGTTTTTTCTCTCTTTTTCCTTTATTATACCACAGACTAGATGATAAGCCAGTTGAAATTAGAATGTCATTCAGTAGCAAAAACATTCTTGAAGCATGAAGTTTTTACATTGTATGTTAATCTTTTTTTCATTTATTTTTTACAATTAGTTTCATTATATCAGTATATATTTTTAACATGTACAAATTTCTTTCACTTTATAATTTTATTAGAACTAAAATACTTTATGCAACCTTACTCAAGATTATATTGTCCTATTAACTCTCAGCTTAATCTGAAGCAGAGATTTATATAAATTTCTTTTAAATTATGTTCAAAACACCAAGACATAGATAACTATAATGTTGCATTTGATATATAATTATATTAGAAAATTATTGAAAAATGAGTTAAAAGATTTAAAACTTTTTTATAGATATATATTAAAGGAATCTTAAAAATATGCATAAAAAATTACCTAAGAATTCCTTGCATTATCTAGACAGTAAATCAAAGGAAAACATTTTTTTTAATAATATTAAATTAAATTCAAAATTTAATTTAATATTATTAATTAAGCTATTGTCTATGGCAACAATTATGCTTAATAGACTTTTGGATCAATTTAATCATTCTTGTCAAATAAAATAGCTGCATTTAAACAAAAAGAATGTTTAACTGTTATTTTAAAATGTTATGTAGATGCTCTGTATTAAATTAATTTGTTTAGATAAATTGGACTATTTTTGGTTTATTTTTTTAATAAAAATCAAAATTTGCAGAAGCAAACTCTAAATTCTCATGTATCAATATCATTTATAGTGAATTTAGATTGAAAATGTATTGTTTATTTTTACAACCTGTGAGTTTTATCACCAAGCAGTCAAAATATGTAGATGGTTGCATTATATATTAAGAGGTTTGGCATAATTTTAAAATCGCCCATTAAGCCCAAGAACTATATGAAATAAGCAAATACAAATTAACTATTATGTTATGCAATCCACACTTAAAAATTCATCATAAAAATGAGATCAATGATTGAGGAATAATGTCTCTCCAAGTTATCATTTATTAATTAACCAATCAATTTTTACAGCCAATTTCTTTGTTGAGAATAGTGATTATTTTCAATTTCATTTGAATAGTATATGCATAATTAGACATTCATAATTTTCTTCGCAAAGTATTTTTAAACTTTAAATTATGCTAGCAATTTGTACTGTATTTTAATAGAAAAAAGTCTGGATTTCTTATTTGAAAAGGATATTTGAATATATTTAGTGAATACAGATTTTTACTAAAAAAGAGTTTTATCTTACATTTTTTATAGGTTATTTTTTACCTATAAAAATTTATTACTGTTATTAAGTTATAATTAATAACAGTAAATGTAAGTTCCTCTTTGGTGGACATTCCAGTTTACTTCCAAAATTATAATTTAAAGTTTTTTTTAATTTAATTATAAATTTATTATCCCTGCATTTGTGTAGACACCATTGATTCTGTAACTCTAACCATATCATACTGACACATAAGATATATATATATATATATATATATGTGTGTGTGTGTGTATGAAACTCTAATGTACATGGCACAGATGTCATTCTTACTATATATTTTTGAATGTCAAAAGTCAAATGTACTCAAATTATTATGCAAACATTTCAGATTGCTTATTATTAGATATGGATAGGGCTTACAAAAACTGTTCATTCAAAAGTAAAAATATGCACACACAAAATTAGTTAAAACTAGGTTCAATCGAGCATGAAATAGGCTTAACTATTGTCATGGGTTATTGCTATGACTTACCTATGGAAACTGATAACCATATATTCCAAAATTATTATCTCACAAAAATAGTGTTTGAACTATCTTAAAACCAAAAAAATTGAAAAATTACCTTTTTAATGATTTTAATTACATCCCTGTACATTATTATATTCATTTTTTAATGTAATTTTTAAAAATTGATACTTAATGTTATGGTGAAATCCAAATTCAGCCAACAAAATATTCAACTCAATCTTTTTGCCAGTGTTAAAATTAAGATTTTAAAAAATGCTTTCTCTTGATATTAATCCAGAAGTAAGATTTTCATTTCTGTTTTTATGTCATAATATATGCACTTTTTGAATTTGTACATATTATAATTTGTGTTGATTTAGTTGATTTCATTTTTCTCAAATAATAAATAACAAAGTGAATTTTTAATAAAATGAATATAAATAAGAATAAAAAAGTGAATATAAATAACAATAACAAGATGAATATAAATAGCAATAACAAAGTGAATTTTTAAATAATAATAAATAACAAAGTATTTTTTTAAAAATGCATGCCCTATTAATATTTAACAATATAAATATCAATTATTTGGGCAAACAAGTTGTTCACCAAAAGTGGCTAGTATATTATTTACTTCATATGGTAACTATAAGGCATAATCAAAATCAGTATTGATTTAAATATTCAAATTTATTGCTTACATCAGAATATTACATCCTTGTGTAACATATATATATATTATAGAAAATCATATATAATTTTTATAATATTTATATGAATTGTAATAGTTTATTTTATAGAAATTTTTTATTTTATAAAAATTATAATAATTTATTTAATGAATTTTTAAAATAAGACTTTAATCCACATGACAAAATGTTTAATCTTCTTTTGCAATTTTGTTTTTATTCTTTATATTATTAACCTTCCATTATTTCTGATGAGAATATAATATTCTATTCTTTTACTCTACAGGAAGGAAATCAATATACGTGTCATTGATGACTGTAAAAGTCTAGAAGAAACTTTTTCCTGCCCATATGATATACTCATCAACAGAATGCCATATTTTAAAGATTGTTTAGATGTAGAACCTGAAGGAGAACTGACTATATCTGTTCATTGTGATATCCTTGTTTTTAGAAAGATTATGGATTATATATTGGCAGATTCAACTGGTGGAAGTAAAAAATTTAAATTTGGTAAGTTATCAATAATTTTTCAATTTTGTCATCTAATCTTGGAAAATTTTGTTTTCAAATTAAATTCTTTATTAAAATGACTTCTTCTTTTAAACTTCTGAATATTCAATCAGTTGAGTAAGTTCTACATTGATTAACCAGTTTGGGACAGGTTTGTTGTGTAGACGAAGGTTATCATCTGTGATGGATTAGGTGTAGAAATGTGCTATCATTTTGACAATGATTAATTGCTTAGAGCTGAATTGCTTCTAGGGATAATAGAAAAAAATACAAGTTGAATTTTACTTGATGTATGCTGAAATGATTCTGCAGTTGAATCCATTTCACCAAACCTTTTGCTGACAAACCTCCTTATATAACTGTATTCAAGTTTCAATTGCCTTCAGAACTCAAAGAGTCAATTATTTATAATATATTCTGAAGGTTAATTAGCAGGGGGGAAAATCGCAGAAGAGTTTTTTTTTTTGTAAAGGTGGGGAAAATATATATTTTTTTTTTTTTTGTAAATATTTAAATGGATATTGTAGAATGTATTATCTTCTTAATAGTTTGCTACTTTTTAATTACTTCATCCACTATTCTTCAGCCATTAATATTCTAATACAACCTTCTTAAATGGCTTCATATTTGGTCTCTTGAAATTTTGGTCATCTTTTGATTCTCCCTCATTTTATAGGTATATTTCAATAAAAGTTTAAATAATCCAAAACTCAATGATATGCATTCAGAATATGGATTAATGAGTGGTCATAAAAAATGAAATTTTATGATGAGACAAAAATATGATTATTTTTCCTACTCTTTTTTTTGTATACATAAATTTTTATAACCCTTATTATGTAATACACTTATATGTCATTTATAATCATATGATCATCATTATTATCATGATTGTGGTGAATTATTAAACAATAATGAAGGGCTTATATTTATATTTTCATATATTTTCACTTGTCATTTTTTTAAAAAGAACTTTTCTTTTCAATGTTTAATGATTTACTATTCTTATTGTCTTTTCTATATTTCTCTTATTGAAATTATGGTACATTGTCTTTACTAGACAAAATCCTATGCTTTAGTTGAATAACTTTGGTTTTTGAAGATTTAATTACCTCTCATTAGTTTGTTATTTCTTAAATAATTAATGGAAGTGGTTTGATTACATCTTATATCAAAATATGCTATATATTAGTTTTTACAAATTTCTTGCAAATGATCGCTGTAGTATGTTGGTACTTAAATTATTATAATATGTATCTTTGAAAAATGTAATTAATAATAATATCTCAAATTCTAAATATTATATAAACTTCCATGATTATAAAGGCAATAAATTCTTTTATTATATTTCAGATCCAAAGTATGCTATACATCTTCTAGTCTCTGCAGATTTCTTACAAATGTCTCCTTTAGTAGATGAGTGCTTGAACTACTGTCATAGGCACATGAATAGTGTTATTGAGAATAATTGTCCCATTGGAGCTTTAAATAATGATCTTTTAACTAGGTATATTTGGACGTTATGATATATTACTTAAAATGACAAGGATATATATATATATAATATACTGATTTATAAATTTTTGAATTTCTAGGCTTGCTTTACTATTTAATCACAGAGAAGTTGAATCATTGAAAGATCCAAGTGGAGAAATAAAAGAGTAATTATTTTTATTTTTGCTGTAAACAAAATTGAATGCAGTGTGTGTTGATTATTTTGACTTATTTGCATTTCTTTTCAGGAAACTATATAAAATATTATTAGATCGTCTGTTAAAACCTGAAACAAAACAACCTAATCAAAGGTTTATACCCAAATTTATGAAATGTACCCTTTGTGAGCAAGTATTTGCAACAAAACTGCAAAATTATATGCCTTGTAAGTCCAGAAAGTAAGTGGAAAAGTATAATTTTTATAATTTAAATTAATTGTCTGAATAGATTTCGTTATCTATATTTAAGTTATAAATATGAAATTGGTTTCTTTATATTCTTAGAAACTTCCAGACCAATATTTTTAAAAATTTTTGGTCTGTCATCTATTTTAAGTGCAATATTTCTCTGTTAATAATATATATTAAATTCCTTAGGGATTTATTTTTATCAAATATGAATAATTTTCTTTTGCGTCTTAAGTAGCTTTTTTCATATATATGTGTCCTGGATATACTGAAATTAAGGGGAAATCACTGTAGTCTCTGACAATTAAAATTGATTATAAGCAAGCTCAGTGTCCTTAGTAGTCTTTGAAAAAAATTAGGAACATTCTGCTTAGTAATTTTTTTGTTAATATATGGAATAAATTATTTTATTTGTAACTTTAAGCATTCTGCCATACAATCCGACTGTTCTTGTTGTATATCGTTACTTTAATAATTGTTTTGTATATAATATTGAAGAATTTTTGTTTGAATTCTTATTAAATCAATAAACCCTCAATTTTCTTTCCCTATCTTTAATTCATTACTTTATGCCTTGTATTTATCTCTCACATTGTGATGTAACACATTTGCATTTAATATAATTTAGTTTTCAAAACTTTCAAAAACAATTTGTAAAATTCAATGTTTAATTAGAAAAAATATAAAATTTGAAAGTGTGTTTTGTCACTATTTAATCAATAATTGTTAATCTATCATTTCATGAATAAAAATTGTTTTAAACATTTATAAAGTCATCTATATACATTTCAATTCTTTTCCAGAGCTACTATTGGTCCAAGAGGGGAACTAATATATACACATAAAAGGTATTTATTTAGATTTTTTCTAATTTCCTTGAATTTATTATGTATATCTTAGATTTTTGAAAATGTTAATTTATTTTTAATAATCAAAATATATTGGAATTCTGATCATATGGTCTGAGTTAAAAATAATCTGAGTAAGTACCAGAAAAATCTATCTCTACCCTTCATTCTTTTTTTAATAGAGTTATTAAATGTTTCAGAAAGATTGTCAGAATAAGTTTTCTATCACATTTTTATAACACATTTGTAGGAGGTCAGTCTTCAACTCAAATTATTTAAAAGGGGAAAAAAAACATCCACACACTTTTATTCTTAACCACAGTAACAGTGATGTTAGCAAATTCTATGTATATTTCTGGAAAAATACTATAAATATGTATAGTAATATATAGCATTATATCATAAATCTTTATAATATTATAAATGTATTGAAAAATTTGGCATTGGGAAAAAAGGAATATTCTTTTAAAAACACCGTTAAGGAATCATTAGGAAGATATAAAAAAACTGGTAGCATTCATGAATATTCATATCAAACTCATTTGTTTCAAAAAATGTGTGTAAGAAATATAATGACTAATGAAGGAATTTATTAAAATATTAATGAATAATACTTTTGAAACTATTACAGTTTCAAATAAACACTTTTGAGAAACTTTGTCAAGAGTAAATAATTCATTGTTTTAAAATGTATTCTTTGTTAAATGAGTAATTGATTATCAGAGATAAATAGGCTCCATTCAACTCAAATAAAGTTCTATTGCACTTTAATTTATTTCAAATTTTACATAAAATAATTTTAAAAAATTTTAATTAACTTTTTTTTAGAGATATGACTTGGAATCTTGATCGATATTTGGAAGATCAATTTCAAGCTTGTCAGTCATGGAGAAAGATTTATTGGAGAATTTGGGGTCTGCTGAACAGTTTAACGTGTACAACCTGTAGCACTGAATTTTCTTGCTGTGATTTTACTAAATGTCCATTTCATAAAGAAAATATGACTTTTCCATCTGCAGACCAGACTGAAAATGTCCATAAACCAGGTGTTTTTCCATGTTGCGGAGCCAAAGCTTATAAATTTGATCCCATTGATCCATTATTTTTATTTTCTGTAAGTACAACACAAATCACTTCTTTTAATTCATTTTAGTTTTAATTTTTATTATGATAATTTTTGATTTATGCAACATGCATGGTGCCAAAAGTATTCAAATGATCTACAAATTGGGCCCTTAAATCTAAATCTCTCAGATTTTTACATGTTTTTATATTTTAAGTAGTGTGGACACTTTAGAAAAGATTTTTTCTAAACTCAAATAGATACTTGGATTAATAATTAAATGAATTCTTAAATTAAAAGTTCATGAACAGTATACAGCTTTGAAGCATTTTACTTTATAAAATTTTTACTATAATGTAATTAAATTTTTTGAACATAAACTTCTTAGTGATATCGATCTTATTTTAATATAATTTCATCTTAGTTTTAATAAATTAAGACAATATTGCTTTTTATTTTCTTGATTATTGCATTTACATATATAAATATTGTGACAATATTTGCTACATTTTTTTATATTCATATTATTTTTGTTAATTAATGAGCACATTTTTACAAATTAGTATTCAAATAGACGAATGAAACCAGAAACATTGTCTTATTAGATTTGTGTTCGAGCTAGAAGCTCAATCTTTTAAAATGGAAAAAAAAAATCTTTTACTTGAAGATTTTTTTATAAAATTATTGTAATAGATGACTTTTAATGAGTACATAATAAAAATATGATGAATGCATTATAATTAAACATAAGTCATAAAATTGTTCCGAAAAATATGTATTTTTACTTCATAAAATCTTGTACTGCATCTACATTTCAATAGATTTATTTCTCTTCTTTTGCTTATAAAATTTTTCTTAAAATCAATCACATATTTCTTTTATTTGAAGTTGCTATGTTACCAAGAATGAATTACATGAACATTAATTTTTTTTTTTTACTTTGTTTATAATAATAATAAAAAAAATTTATAATAATTTATTTATGAAAATTTTACTTAATTCTTTTTTAAATTTAAGTATATAACTTATTTCATTAATCACTATCAATATAACAATATTTCATTAGTGAATTTATTTTTAATTTTGTCAGTTGTTGTTTCCTTTATATTTATTTCCATCTTTCTGTTATATAAATTCTCAATTCAGATATCCATCATTTCATTTAGATCTTGTTCTTAACATTTCGATTTATATATTTAACTTATATGTAGTTCGATATAAATTTTTATGATTTCTTTTTGAAGGGCTGTGCATATCGAAATCATACTGTTAGTCCTGCCAAAAGATCTTCAGACATTTTTCAAGATATGCTAACATATTTTGATTTAATTTGCTTGCCTCAACCTTCAAAACCTATACCAAATGAAAACGTGGGCTTGGATAGAATTACTCCTTGCCACAGTGAACGTGCATTAGTACAGTGGCTAAGAGCTTTGAAACCAAATAGTGCAGAACTCAAGAAGGTAATAAATGTGTCGGAAGAAGTAAGACTTTTTTGTATGTTTACCTTTACAGACTTCTATAAGAATTATCAATCAGAAAATTCTAATTTTTTTTTAATCCAATCAATTTCTTCAATTTATCTTCTGAATCATTCAAAAGTTCAACTGCACCATGTTTTTCGAGTCATACTCAAATAAAATTCTTGTATGTTATTTGAAAATGATAATGGGGCATAATGATTAACATAAAATGTACTTTCATGTGATTTTTTTGTAGGAAGGGAAGGAATATGGAGAATGCTTTTTTCTCTAAAAAAATTTTTTTTGTTCCAGTTTTTGCATATTTTTATGACTTAAACTTCTATGTTATTCAAATAGAAACTGCCTTAACTTAATCAATTAGATAGAGGATAGAAAAATCAATCAATGTCATCTTTTGAAACTTTTTTTTTTCTAAATCGGGGATTGTCTGTAAGCATTTCAATTTATGAATTAACTTTTTACTTAAAAAAAAAACATTTTACTATAAATAATTGTACATGAATTAAACTTGTTGGATATATTTTTTTATTTGTGAAAATAATGCTCATTTAAAATCTTTAAAGAGTAAAATTTTCTTGCTCTTTAGCTTTAGAAGGCATATGCATCTATTAGTGTGATCATCTTCATGATATTCTTATTAATATTTGTTCTCTTTGCATTAAATTATATATTAATTGCATATCTGTTTTTGTTTTTAAAAGCTATCATAATTCAAACACATTTTTTAAAAAATTTAATTCTTTGAGTGATTTAACTTTCATTTTTGGCAGATTGAAGAATTTTATTTGCATTTTTCTTGTTTCTTTTTAAATTAGAATTTAAATAATATTTTTGATGTAGTGAAATCGTAATGTGACTTTTTCATATGCTTATGGAAATTCTTACTTAAATCTTCATATTATTTCTTTGATTTTGATTTTGAATAATTCTTTTGTTCTCTTTTTAATCTCTTTTTTTTCTCTTTATTGTGTTATATAGTAGATCATATCACAGTTCATTATACTTTTTCTTAATTTCCTGTCACTCCTGTCACTTTTTTTGCTTGTCATCTGCCTTTTTTTACAAATTTAAAAGAAAATAAGGAAAATATCTACTTAATTTTTTGAAAGGTATGTGAATTTATCAATAACATCTTGTTTATTGATTTCTGATGATTTTTATTAAAGGGAACCTTGAAATAACCTCTCATAATATCACTCAAATTCAATTTTAAGGCTGAAATATCTTGCAAGTATTTCAGACATATTTATTATATTCTTATATAAATCCATGGAGGGTGTTGATATGAGTGTTTTAGTTGTTTTCAAACACATATTAAATAAATTTCAAGTGATATATACCATTTACTCAAGAATATGTTTTAGTTTCATGACTAAACAGTGAAGAATAATATGCAACATATTATTTTTAACTTTCAGATATAATTTGACTAGAAAAATAAATTTTATAAGTATAATTATTCATGTAGATAATTATTAAGCTATAAATAATTATTTCTTCTCATTGAGATGTAGAAAGTTTTCTTGTGTAAAATTTATTTAAAAACTAAAAATATCTACTAAAATAAATTTAGTAAAAAAGATGCTTTAAACACTAATTTTTTTTAAGTTTTTCTATTATCTATGTATATTAATTTTTTACTATTAAATTTTTCCATCATGTGGAAAGCAAAATTTAGGATGTTTAAAAAAAGCAAAATATTTTTTTAAATTATTTATTTTTCTGTTTTATTAGAATTCAAAAATTTTAATTTAGTGTTTATTTTATTTATTTATTTATTCCTAATTGCATGTTTAGGATAAAACATTTTATAAAATAATTGTAAAATTTATATGATTGTTTGTTTAATTTCGAAATTCAGATATTAACTTTTTTCTCAGTAAAGTTCTGTCATTGAAATTTTAAATATATTTTTCATTTAGATCTGGGAAAGCAGCAGATTGGCTGAATTTTCATTTAAAAAAATTAATGGTATTGAAATTATTTTGTTTTGATTAAAACTCATGAAATTCAAAAAGCATCCTCATTTTTCATAACAAAGAACTTTCCATGTGTATTTGTAAAAAGTAATTTTACTTAATGTCTATTGTTAAAAGAGTAATTTTTTTATTTATTTATCTTTAGAATTAATCTGAAGTATATTTTGTTACTGATAATATATTTTAGAGAAATGAAATAATTCTGTCAAATGTACATTTTTATTTTTTTTTCTAGGTTGGTTCTAAATTAAGTGTTTCATCTGATGGTAGTGGGTCAGTAAATAGATCTGCAGAAAGTCTGGCAGGTATGTTTTTGTAGCAATATATACTATATATATATTATTCTATAAAATATGTATAACAATGATTTATTTCTAATGAAACAAATAACATGTTACATTTTTGGTACTGTAATTTCTGATTTCATGGATGTTCTTAATTGAAAGTAATTTCATAAAAAATATTAAATGACTTTAAAGAAAATTGTGATTTTAAAAATGTTTTTTAATATAAAATAAGTGCTTTAAGGAGCTATACTTGGTGTGTATATTTTAAATTACTGGCATGATAAGCATAATGTGATTTTTTTTTTGTACTTTTATCAAATTTGAGTTTAAAAAGTGATTTATATACCAAGTTTTCTTTTCTTTTCTTTTTTTTTTTTTTTTTTTTCCTTAATGCATTCTAAGATTGACATCTATTCTCTTTATTATCGCCTCATTCTTTTGTTATATCTGCAGAGTATAATTACCAAAACTTCTTTAAATTAAAAATTATTTTGGAATTAGATTGGAACTATTCTATTCAGTTATGTTCAAATATCTCAAAAAATTATCCGTATTTTGAAAAATAATATGTTTTTGCAAATGGGAAAAGGGCAATTCCTGTCTATATATATTCTATGGTTTGCAACCCAGTACCACAATACAAAAGCAATTACCCATGTAGCATAGCTGTTAGCTGGCTTATAAGCTTTCACTACACTTTCAATATTTTACTATTCTTGAATTATCTTTTTATTTTTAGTTATAGATATTTTTATGTAAATGAAAATTGCTTTCTCATTTACATTTCAAATGTTCTGATAAAGAATAGGAGGATTATGTTGGCATCGAAGATCATTATTATATTTCAAAAGTTTAAACTTATTCTATTGTAGATCTGTGTGCTAAAGATTATCATTTTATGTCCCATTTTTAGAGAATAACATTGAAGAAAATAAAATTATACATGTAAAGAAAACTTGTATTGAAAAGCGAATTTAATCTTAAAAAGAGATTTTTTTTAAGTGTTCAAAGCAAGTGACTGCTTCTTTCCTGGTATCTGGATTTTAACTTCTAATTTTCTTAATTTGTTGGAAATCTCATTGCACTAGTGAAGACCAATAACTCCATTACTACTTCCATTACTGATCAAAGATAAGCATGATTATTTCAGGAGATTGCAAAACACTTATTTCTTTTTCTGAGTGGAAATAATTGTTGTACTACTATCTATAATGGAAATAGATGCATGATTCTAGGTTTGATATAGTTTAAATTCAAGCCAAATTTTCAGACTAATAATCCAAAGCTTATCAATTACTTATCTATTTATTATTATTTTTTGTCATAGGAACGCTAAGTAATATTTATAAGATTAAAAGTCAATTGTTTATTTGTTTGAACTTTGTTATCTTATCCCTGAACAAATTGAAACAAAATGTGGAGCATGTGTTCTTTAACATCTGGAAAGATTAACTACACTAATAAAGAAATGTTTATGTTTCTTTAAAGGAAGGGAAATGAGAATAAAATGTTTTTTTTTTCAGCATAACTTCAAGTCATATCATTATAGAAAAAACTATTATTATATTGTTTAAAAAATTATGATATTAGTTTCATTTCCATATAATTTTTCTTTGATTTTTAATCAATTTTCAAAGTTAATATGGACAAAATTTTTATCATTTTTTTTTCTTTTTTACTTGAAATATTAAACTTATTTCATTGTTTAGTCATATCTATGTTTTGTGTGTTTTTGCTAAATTTAAATTGTTTTTTGTAAATTTCATTTAAATTGCTTCAGATTTTTACTTTATTATATAAAATAAAAAGTAAGAATTTTAATATGTGCATATAGTATTTCATAATTAAACACTGTCTTTTAAAATTGTTGTAGTTTCTGGAACTGTTTGATGAAATTTTTTCTGGTATTTTTCAGTTTTAAAGTTATTAAGATATTCAACAATTGGTATATCATCAGTTCCTTAATATTTTTTATCTTAAGTTCACTGAATAAGATTTGATAAGTTTTTGTTGCATTATTATTATTTTAGTTCTACTTCTAAAGTCATTCTTTTTGTTGTTGTTGTTTATAATGGCACTTGCCATGGATAAGCTCGCTGACGAAGTCAGCGATTTTAAGCCAAGTGAGCGTCTCTTGTTTTAGTAGCGCTAACTAGGGTCAAGAGTACGTCTTAGCTACTCACGCATCACATTCACTTGCACATCCCCTTCGCTTACATATTCACACAACTCACAGATAGAACATATGAAGAACAACCATGCCAAACCGGGACTCGAACCCAGGATGCCCAGGTCACGGAGTAAACTCGCTACCCCATGCCAGGACGCCAGTGTCATTCTTTTTAAAATGTGTTAACAAATTTTCCTTTATACTTTACATTTTCTAACTGCAGATTTTGGCATTCAAACCTTTTTACCTCTGCTAACCATTGTTACTGTATTATTAGACCATTTCTTAGAATCTAAGCACTGGTTTAGAATATTTAATTTTAATTTTAGAATATTTATATCAAGATATAAAAGTTTTAGAAATGGACCATGCTAAAAAATACTAATGCTTCCACAAAAACTAATAAATAAACACAACCAAAAATATTTTCAAAATATATGTTTATTTACATGCTTAATCTAATATATGCTTATTTATGTGAATTCTTTAACTCACAAATGGCACATTATTTCTTGAAAAATATTCGTTTACACATTATCTTAGTTTGTACTTGCTGAAATTCTGTTTCTAATAGCAGCTGATATTCAAATTCTGCTTGCATTATTACATATAATCAGAAGGGATTATTATCTGAACTTTTATGTTTCCCTCTCATGACATAGTTAATCTCCTAATATAAAATTTATTATCTTAAGAAGATAGTATGAAAAACCTAAAAACTCAGTTAGTCTAACAGTCTACCTATATGTTATATTCTAGAGTGGTCTCTTATATATATGTAAGATGATTTTACTGATCCGGGGGTTTAAATTAGATTAAAATATCTTTACACATATGTAATAGTCTCTTAATATATATTAATGTGTACACACATACATATATGGAAAGCCACTGATATAGCAACTATAACTATAATCACCTGTAAACCTTCTCTCACTCTTATACAGCGAGAGTGTTTTCATGCTTTTGATCGATAATGGTGAAAGTAATAATATTATTCAGAAATGGATTTATTAAAAATAAATAATAAATAAATATAAAATAAAAGTAATTGAACAAGTAAATCTTATTGTAAATTAAATTTCAGTAGCTGGATTACAAACTTATTTGTTACACATCTCATTACTTATTGTAATTAATTAACAGAAGTTGTATTTATAGAAAATTGCTAGTCACTTTCATAATAATTTTGATTTTTTTAATTAGTTGGAATTTCACGAAAGGAAGAAAAGCAGCCTTCTCTTTTCACTCCTTTGCTTTCATCTTTGAGTCAAGCAGATGGGTAAGTTAATTGAATTTGGTGAGTGATGACTTTTAAGTTGTATCATTTTATTCATATAATAAGTAAAAACATTTATTGATTTCTTGAATTCTATATCTATAACAATATAATTTTCTAATCTAAAACACCTAACTTGTATGTATATATTTCTTATTTATATATTTTGAAACATTACAAAATCTTCATGCTTCACATTTTAAAGAAAACTTGATAGTTTGCAATAAGCATATTTAATTTTTATACTTGATACTGTGCCATAACATTTTAATCATAACACTACTAATTTTCTCTGCTCTCTCTCTCTCTCTCTCTCTCTCTTTCTATCTCTCATTCCTTTTTTGCACAGTGCTCCTGATGGCAAACAAGTTTGGAAGCCTGGTGGCTCATTGTGGCACAATCAAGATGCTGTGAGAGAACATGGTAATAGAACTAACTAATAAGGAATTCTTTGTGATTGTAATAGATAAGTTTTTTTTCTTTTTATGAATGTTTCTAATCATGGAAAGTTAGGCTATCATTCATAAAAAGTCTATGCCAAGCCTTAGGATGCATATGTGGAAACTATTTATCTAGCACTGGAGAGCCAGCTCAGCCGGTGGCATGGTGTGGTTGGTTATGCAGTGAATTTGAATTTATAAGTTTTCACTAGTTTAACAATATTTTCTCAATTATTATAAAGAACTAGTTTACAAATTACTTATTAAAATGTAAAATAGAATGTTTATATTTCTGTTCTTAAGTGAAAAAAAAATATTTATCCTTCCTATTTCCATGTAAAATAACTCTCTAAATCTTAATAATTGGTAGTAAAATAAATTTAAAAAAAATCATTTAGAAAGTTTACTCTGCAGAAAAAATTATTTTTAGAACTACTTACTGATACATATCATTAACAAATTGTCAAAAATTTGATATTTTTAAAATGGCAAATATGCTAGATAGGTGCATATATTTATCAGCTGTATAAATTTGACTTCACCTATTTTGAAGAGGTGATGTTAGTAATACTGCTTGCCTACAGATAAACCAGGAAAAATATTTGAAAGGTTTGACAACAGCCTTTAAAAATTAATGTGCAATATTTATTTATTTTAAGGTTAAAAAATTTGTCGAGTTGTTCCAAATAATCTGCATTTATGGCAAGTTATGTTACATTATTTCATTGCAAAGACAATTGTAGCAGAAACACATCAGTTGTCATAGGTTATTTAGGATGAACATGCCCTATCAAGTAAAACTTGCAAAGAATAGTTTGAGCGATTTAAAAATGATGGCATAGTAAATGACAAAAAGCATGGTAAATTACCAAAGAAATCAAAGATGCAGATTTGGAAGCATTTCTTAATGAAAACCATCAATAATGAAGGATACAGCCAACAGCTTGTTGATTTAAATGAAGTATTGAAGGAGCAATGCCTAGCATATGGCAAAAGACATGATAAGTTTGTTTCTCAACATATCAATGCTTGCTTACGTTTTGCTAGACCACTGAAAGAAATTTTGAAATTGCCTTGCTGAAATGTTTTCCCCAACCTGTCATATTCACCAGAAGTTGCTCCTTTATACTACTATTTATTTTTTTCTATGCAAAGTGCCCTTTATATTGAGAGGTTCAATTCCCAGATATATATCAAAATTTGATTTGGTAACTAGATTGCCTTTAAACAACCTGATGACTTTTACTTTTGCAGAATTCATAAAATTACTGGAAATATGAACAAATGTTGTAGTTTCTGAAAAAAAATATTTGAAATAAGTCGATTTTTAATTTTTATAACCAAGAAATACAGTTTTTTTTTAATTTAAAAAAGAACAAAGTTATATTTATACATTAAAAAAATTAGTTTCAGAATTATTTTTTGGTAGTACTATACATTTTATTAACATTCTAAAATGTTATGTTGCTAAAGATTATATTTTTGATGTAGATGTCTATTAAAATGTAAAATAATATTATATTGTTCTCCTTAGTAGAAAAGTCATTTGAGTTAAATTAAATATTTTTCATGTAGTTATATACAATGTTTTAAAAGAAAATTTTCTTTGAAGTTGCCTTATAATTTTAAAATAAAATTAGAAGGATTTGTGTTTCTATTGGAAAAATAATTGTAAATATTGATTTTTTTCCCCTTCCAGATGCCCGTCAAATGGAATTATTGATGTTGGAATTACAGAAAGTTCAGTGTAGCTTCAGATCAAGGCATAGTTCTCCTGGGAAACCTTAAAATGCTTATTTATTTTTAAAAATTTTTTTAGTTTTAATTTTTATTTTATTATTTTATCTGTGATATGTTGCAGACAAATTTATTTACAAACATGAGACTGAAAACTTTAATAGACCACTTTTATAATTATGTGTATTAGTCACTTCATATTAGATATTTAAATATCTTATCTCTTTTAAATGTTACATTTGAAAAGTAACAATTAGAGGGTTAACAGTTTATCCATCCCATTGAAGGAAACAAGGCTAAATTGTATCTCTATAAAGTCTTCTTGCTAAATTATTTTATAAAGTTTTTGTGAAACATGAATTCTTCTATAGATATAACATCCCATTTATTCATAGCAACACATTAATTTAATAAGTTATGTAAACATTGGTTTAAAGTTTGCATTAATAATGGTTGTGATTTTCAAAGATATGTCTAGTTCTTTTTTGTAGACCTCAAGTTGTTTTTTTCTTATATTATAAAAAATGTTTTTATTATAAAAGATTATACATTTATATGTATATATTTAATTTTATATATTGTTTTCTTTAACCAAGTCATCCTGTATATCAAAAACATTAGCACATTTTTATTTATGCACTAAAAAATAGAATTATTTACAAATGTGAAAGTCAATGCAACGTTCGAAAAATCATGAGATACTGAAAATGTTAAGCAAAAGATGTAAAATGCTAGTGAATATATTAAGAAAGAAAATTCTTAAACATTATTGATTATGATTAATTGATTAAATGTGATTATGATTGAATGTGATTAAAATTTTGGGTACTTTTCTCAGTACTTCATGATTTTATGACTTGTTTTGTTTTCCAACTTTTGATGGCAGGGGGGGGGGGGTCTGCTTTTGAATATAATATGTTATATAAGGTTTGTTGGAAACTTTTTATTATTTTTTATACAATTAAATACTATCACTGATGATTCAAACATTGATGGAAACAATGAAATTATGTTCTAATCCAATAAAGAGAAGATAAAAGTAATTTTTTTGTTTTTTTTAAAATTATTTTTGCATATAAATGCAATAAAATTTTCATTTGTATTACTTTTTAATATTAATATGGCTAAAAATTATGTATTTGTTCTCCAGTATCCCATATATGAATCAAATTATTGCTTAAATTATTGAATATTTAATAATTTTCTGAAAATTTTTTGTTTATTATATCTTGTCAATAAAAGTATTTTGAAACCAAATAGAAGTTTTTAGTTCATTTGAATGGATGAAATGGGTATTTGAAAAAAAGCAAATTTTGTTGATTATTATGGAAATACATTGGTAATTTGAAATACAACAGTGCATAAAAAGTGGATATTGTTGATAAATTGAAGAATTAGTTTGTTTATATTTTTTTCATGCAATGGAATGTATTTCACACTAGTTGAACTTTTGAATTCATATTGTGAGATTTATATTGCATGATTTAATTTTATTCTGTTTTTCAAAGTAATATTTTTGAAATATTTACTAAATAACTCTTTATTTCTTTTAAACTCTTTCAATTCATTTTAAGTATTTGATAAGTTGTTCCCTTTTATCTAAAGATCAAGAAGAATTTTGAAAAAAAAAAGTGCCCCTGAAAATATGTAACTAACATTTTATTATAAGTTTCAAAATCAAATTTTTAAGGTATTTTCCTTTTGTTTAGGTCACCCAGTTTCTAATTAGTAATTTAACTTATTTTAAATTAATGTCTGTTCTTGAAAATGTAAATGTACCCCTTCAGCTCTTAATATTGATAACATAAAAAATGTACTGTTATAATAATGTCTGTTATTGTTAATAAAAGTAGATTCATGTTACTCTCTTAACATTCTATAGGAAACAATACTATAAAAGTCAACTGAATTTCATTATTTTATCAAACATTCATATTGCATGCTTTTTAATTAATTTTGTAAATTAATATTGATTAATATTAAAATAGCAGCCTTCAGTGACCAGTTGGTTGCCAAGGTATCAAGAATATTAAATTAAGTCTATCATTATTATCATCCATTCATGAAAGTAAAAGATAAGAAAAATCAAAACAGTTTATCCCAAAGACTTTAAGTGAATTATATTTGTTTTCATATAGCCATTTGCAAGGTGTTTAGAAATTTTTAGTCCCAGTGTTGTAAGTAATTGTATGAGATTTCAAAAATAAATATTCATTACTTATAACAGACTCTTAACAATTTTTTGAACATCAAGAGCAGGCAACTTATAAGTTCATAAGAAGTGAAGTTTATAATAATAAAATTTTGTGCCAAATTCTTTGTAAGCAACTGATTGTTTTAGTCCAAATTCTGCTTTAAAGTTGATAATTAAAAAAACTACAGGTTAGAAAATTGCCACATACCCTCACACGAAATTAACCAACAATTAACTCATCAGAGTGAAATTTCAAAGAAATGACCATTTATTGTCACCTTCATATACTTTCTTGTAAGAAATATCGAAAACTTTTACCTTATATAAATTTGGCAGTTCTATAAAATTTAATAAGTGCTTGTGAAACATCAGAAGCATGAATTTCTACATTTTTCATATACTTGTTCTCTAAGCGAAATCTGAGTTACATCATTCCCTAAAACTTTGTCATGGATGCTGTTTTCTTTACGGCGTGAAGAGTATGTCTCTAACAGATTCTTGAGTTCCTGTTTGTTAAATTTCGTCATTTTCGAGGTATTTTACATCATTTTTTATTCTTCTTTACCTATAGGCATTTTATCTTGCCTACTATTGTCATGATAATTTTTGCTGTTGGAGGGCAATTTTTTTCAATACCTCCCACATTATTTTAGATGAAGAAAAAGATATCGTTCTACAAGCAATTTATTTAAAATAATCAACAAAACCGAATCATTTCTGCGATTTTGCCATTTTTTTTTATTTTATGTGAAAGCTTATGACATCTAGATACATCATCAATAATCGCTTGACCCCCCCCCCCCCACACACACACAAGAGAATTCTCAAAAATATTTTTTCAATATACATTCTGTATGAGAGAAAAGGTCTTAAAAGAATCCCCAGACATAATTATTTCCACAAGAAAGACCATATTCTCTAGATATGTCATTACTGATCGCCTTTAACCCATCGCCTTCCAATTTCGAGACATACCGCACTGTAAAATTTTGATAGAGTTTCAAACCTCTACAACGAACGTTTCCACAATTTTGAAATCTTGGCTAGCAACAATGTTTATTGTGCAAATATAATTTTAAAAAATGCTTTCTTTTGTTGTGATAAGATGTAGTTCTTCAAACTTGGTTTACATGAATAATATTAAAACTATTTATTTCGTGTGCAGGCGTGCGGCAGCTAATTATATATGAAAACCTAAACGCTGTGCGAATGTTACTCTTTTGATTAGTTTAAAATATTCATTCAAAAGCGTATTTAATTTGAAAAATAACGAATAAAATGTTTTTAAAAAATCGATTCGTATCTGACGTTATAAAATGTTATTGGTTTATTTTTTAACATTTTTTTTTTCATGGCATTTTATTAAATGATGTGGCATATGCTATGTATGTATGTTTTTTTTTGGGGGGGGAAAGATGTCATTCTCCCTATTTCCGCATAAAATTGTAAACCTTGGGAAAGCCTCGAGTGCTCAGTTTTTTATTTTTTATTTTTAGTCTCGAAAATGACCATTTTGTACTTTTTAGTACAGTAAAGAAAAAAAACCGAGTATACATTTTAGATGTCTATTTGAAACAAAAATTTAATTTAGAAGATATTAAAATCACAAATCAAATTTCATTTATTTAAATTGTTAGGTTTCTGATTTATCCCGTTTACATGCACATGTAGAGATCAACAAACGGTCAGCCCATTGACGGATTTGATTTAAAATTTGATATAAATCTTAAATTCTAAAACTGTGTACTAAATTTTATGCTTCCAGCTTTTCACACTTTGTTGTAATTGTGTTCAATTGTCAGACAGACTTTCTCTGAAACGAATTTCTTTCAAAATTTGACACAACTCTACAAATTTGCTGCAAAAATAACAAAAGATATAGAGACCAATTGGTTGGGTTTTAGGTTCGATCCGAAGGCCCTCAACATATGTGAAAACCAATTGCGGGCATGCCACCACACTACGCTTCATTAGAGCACTTGCCGGAGATATAACTTCTATATTAAATAGCCCCAGTGTTGCTTTAAAACGAGACATTAATATAACTAAACTAAACTAAGCACATACCAATTGATTGATTGATTGAAATGGGATTTTTGGCAACAAAGACCGTTATGCCCTAATGATCACAGACCAATTTTCATGGGCCAAAATGTTTTTGAATTGTCTTGTTCGCAGACAGTTCAACTGCTTACGCAGTTCATGAACGCTTGGACAGACAAGAATGTTTGGTTTCAAAAATGAATTTTAGAAATAGGATAAGTTTAAACAACGAAATTTATAAGAATCTGGAAAAAAATATTTTTGAATATTATAATATCCAATACATAATTTATATAAAAAAGATTAAAAATGTAAAATGAAGCAATTCAAAAAGGAGGGTATTTTGCATCCCTGTCCTCAACTACATATAAGTTCCCTCTTTTTTTCCCTAGCCAATATCAGTACAATAGATAGTTAAAAACACAGTTATGTCTAATATATATATATATATATATTCCAATAATAGCAGTTAAATAAAAGAAATTGCATTAAATATCATCAACTTTGCAGATATCTTTACATTATCAGCCAAATTCTAAAATCAAAGGCAAGAAAATAAATATTATGTAGAAAATTATGAGCAACAAATAATCAGTGTATAAAGAAATATATATACCTATGTATCTTAAGCTGTAGAAAGGATTTCATGATATTGTACTTTGTCGAGTACAGTTATATCGAAATCTTGTTTTAAAACTACACCAGGACTATATTTTGCAAACCTAACATTTTCGAACCTTGGTTAAATGACTAGGATCTCATCTGAGCTCACACCTCTCCTGATTTTCACACTGCACTAACATGAAGAGATATGACGTACAACTGTAAATTTATCGTGTACTAGGTCCGCATATTTAGCGGATCTTTGATGGAATCGGGTGTCAAACATGGAGTCTTGAAGTTGAGATTTTCATAAGAGCACCGCTACATGTTAAATTTGTTATGGGGACCTCCCAAGAGAGAAAAGTATGCTTATTTCTTCAAGATGTGTAACAGATGTACAGACGCTAATTGGCAAATCATCACATGTGATTGCTAACCCATTTTACATACGCATGGAGTTTCTGGTAATATATAATTTTGCTAACTGATATGATAACCTTGACTGGCTATGGATATTTAGAATTGAAAGGAATGGAGTGAAAGTGGAAGAAAAATGGTGGTTTGACTTTTGGAAGAAAAATGGTGGTGGAAACACGAACTAAATGCAAAAGATCACATTCAATGCCTTGTTTAAGAAGTAGCATAAGCCAGTAAAATTTAATTATTCGGATTTATTCTGGCATATTTTAATCTGAGGTTTGTTCAGAGAGTACTCAGACGAGAAATTTTCTATGAAATCAGATCTCTGAATAAGATGAACCTATATCTGCAAACTGTAAGGAACTATACTTTAATTTATGTAAACAGATATGTACACTAAATTCAATATTTGAGTGTGTGAAATGATTTTCTTTCATATCATCGGAGTATATTACACGGTCTATTACGAATTGATGTGGTTTCTAAGGCAACACGAATTGAAGACTATTTTGAATTGATGAGGTTTAAGACATAACCAAACAAGCGAAATAAAGGTAAGCGATATTTCCTTTCATATTATTTTGATCGTTGTGTTTGAATGTGTAAAATTGCTAAATTGCCCTTCTCAAGAGTCCTTTTGGAGGAATTCGGTACCGAGCTGACAAATCTCCAATTCCGAAGCCAAGAATGCATCACAAAACTCATTCATATTACTATACAATATTGTGGACCATAGAATAATTTTAATTCGCTATAAATCATTGAAAAATTTAAATTCATTATGAATTATT
>JAPMOR010061072.1:44771-58479 GCA_026543865.1 Argiope aurantia | reverse complement strand
TGTACATTATATAATATGCAATAATATAATATATATTATATAATGTAAATTATAAAATATGCAATAATATAATATATATTATATAATATGAATATATTATCTTGAAATTCATGTTAAAAATTCCTTTTATTCTGAATGAGAAAATAATAAAAATATTTTTTGAGTATGTATATAAAAATGAAAAACAAAAGTTATGAATTTTCAAAGTTGTATGTTTAAATTTCTTTTTTCCAAAAAATTTCAAATGTAAACTATATGTATAATGAACATATTCTTATTCCTTCAGTATTTTTATACATAAACAAGCTACTTACATTAAAAATGGTAAGTTTTATATGAATGGGATGGAGGAAAAAAGTAATGAATACAGAAAATATATGGAAAAAAAGAGGCTGGATTCAATTTTGGTTTTCTTATTGAAAATCACATTTGTATCATAAATAAGAAAATATTTGCATGAAAAAATATTCATATACTCGGACTACCTTTTTATTTTTAAATAAATTACCAACAAAGATAAGGAGTGAGTGCCTGAACAATTTGGGCTAAAAACGACCCCGCGATTGTGCTAATCTTAAAAAAAAATGGGTGCGTGGGCTGAAGGGTTAAGGGTCTCCTAATCAACTATCTAGAAATTTTCGACCCTGCCTATATCTTCTTAAAATATTGATCATAGTGTGAATTTTCGTTTCAGAATACTTAATTGATGCATAGTAATATATTATGAGGACTTTATTGAAATAGAATTTTCTCTTGGGAATCTTCCAACATTTTATGGAATTTGAAATCACTCCTAAAGATGATACTTAATGTGTATCATTTTCCGCACGAAATTAAGCTTGCTGTGATTTCAAAAGAAAAAATCCTTTTTCAATACTTTATGGAAATAGTTATAGCTCTAAATACGTGTTTATAAGTTAGACTCTTATTGCATAACTGTATTACATTTCTCTTATTCTTTTAAATAAGCAGGTATTTCCGGATTGCCAAAAGAGTAATTTTATAATAAAATGATTGAACACTCAATCATTAACTTCTCTAATAAATATCATTATATTATTACAATGCTCATAACCTTGTGTTTAAATACAAATGCAATGCATGCAAATATTACTAGATAAACTCAAATTGATTAAACTATAATTAGTGGAATAATTCTTATGATAAACTAAAACAATCGCCAATTTCCCGAATAAATCTCACTGTATTGATGTAATATTCATAATTCTGTGTTTAAAAACCCGATGAATTATAAGAATAATAAGAAATTCTCTAGACATTCAATTAAATAAATCGACAGCCATTTAAGTAATTTTTATAATGAACTCACCAAACAAACACTAAATAATTTAATAAATCTTATTAACTGTAATTCTTGGCTCAAACACCAATGTCTTCAGATATTTCTCAAGAAACTCAATTTAATGAAACATGGAAGCTCCCTCACCATTTTTTTAGAAGATAATCCGAGACGGTTGTTTGAAATTCTACACCTTTGGCGACTAAAATTCCTCGCCAAGACATCTTCAAGATATACCCTCAAAAATCTGTTTCTCCACGCTACCTGCGAGCATTTTATTCCCTCCCCACCCCACTTCCAGCTTTTAGTATGCACCTAGTAATCATGCTATAGGCTACCTTTTCTTTTCATGCCTTTCTATGCTCAGTTGAAAGGCAAGAAATTTTCCCTCTTTTTAGCATTGTGTGTTGAGACTTGCTGAATGCTCATTTTGTTGGGAAAAGAGCAGTTGAGCAGTCAGAACATGCTCGGTTGATGTTCATTCAGAATGAAACGAGAGGAAATGCTGAACCAACCGGATATTAGTTCAATGGAAATGTGGAGTTGGTGATTTTCGAATGTAAGCATGTTATATAGAATTGTGAGATTGCTTTATTTTTCTACCCAACAATGCAATTCGAATTCATTTGTAAATAAAATAAAGCTGACGGACACTAAATGCCCTTTGAAATCGAATTGTATGATCAGAAATTTTTATCCTGGCGCCATTTTGAAGAGTAGTTAGGTGAAATACTTATAAAAACATAGTGCATATCTATCTGGGAAGGGGGAGGTACTAAAAACACCAACTTAACCATTTAACCTGATTTAACCATCTGTCTTAGCCATCAACCTGATTTAAATCTAGTGAATTCTAAATACTATATGAAACTGAATTGTAAAAGGAGAAATTTTTAATCTGACAATGTTTCGAAGATAAATTTATCGAGGTACTTTACTGGGGAAGAGCTCTCTTTTTAAGCTCTCTTTTAGCTCTCTTTTTAAGTGGGGAATGTAAGGTACTAAAAAAGAAGATTCCAGAGAAGATTTTTTCCTCCTTTAACACCGTTATATCTAAAATTAATTTAGTAAAAAATTTCTTTTTTTTAATGCATTTTTGAAAAAAAAAATTTAAGAAAACCCAGGAAAAGAAGAAAAACTTTTTAATTTGTTAAAATAACTTAATTGATTTAATTGATAAATAGGAAATTTTAATTTCAACCTTCAGCTGCCAACTAGTGTTTGAGTTGGAATCTATATTTTTTGTTTTCGTGTAAGCACCGTTAAAAAAAATCGTGTTAGAAGATATAAGCGGGATTTAAATTACTCTCTTTACTTAGAGTTGGGTTATAAAAAATATTTTTCGATCGTGTCTAATAACCAGTGTTCGTATAAGGTATACTATCATTTTCGAGAAAATGTACATAAATCGATGTATAATATTTATATATATATTTCTATGTCACAGTTCATTTGTCAGTGCAGATGAGATTTTAATTTATAATTTACTTGTAAAGTTTAATGGATATCTTAATTTCTGCTTTTAAAAAATAATCATTTTTTTCAACCCTTTATTGCATTTATTGTTATTTCAATATCTATATAAGTAGGTCAAAGATACTAGAGACAATTAAAATATAATTATAGGTGCATTTTGTTTTTTAAATTCATTGCTATTTTCGCTCATTTTAAGGTTCAAAAATCCCGTAGTTCGATCTATGTTATTGAACGCAAGAGGGGCTAGGCATTTCGGACTATGCTTATGTAAATCTTATCGAATAGACCAGAACAAATTAATGGTCAAAAAATATTTATATTAAATACTAATTCCAAGTTTTCAATGTTTGTATGCTAAAGTAATTAAGATGATTTTATTAATTTATCTGGGCTTGTCATGCTGTTTGACCTCATCGGTTTTACATCGGTATTTTCGCTTTTAATTCATATTGGAGATGGGATCTAGATGGTAGCATGATGTGGTGGAATGGAGAATGGACAAGTTTAATTTGTGAAGGAAATAATTCTTTGTACATAATCTCTTATTAATACATGCTATGTACATAACTCTCTCTAACTGAATAAGTCTCTTTGTACATAATTGAATGTCCATTTGTTTGTTTGAACTTTATACATTTCGACTTTAATAATTGTTTGTACTTTATATTGTCATTTTTTAAAGGATTAAACTGAAATTTAGCACAAGTGTTCTTTCGCATTTAGAAAGATTAACTGGACTTTTAAAATATTTCTACACCCTTCTAAGGAGGGTGCAAAAGAGTTTTAAAAATATTATATCAGAACTTATGCCATAACTTTTGAATAAATTACCCCTGAAATACTATATATACATCATCTTAAAATTAAAAAAAAAATAGTTTCATGACGACATAATTTTCATTACGGTAAATTTATCTCTCATTTTTAATCTTCCAAATTTAATTTAAACAGTTACCAATTTCATATTTTTTTCTTGATACGATTTGTAAATGTATGTGTTTGATTTTTTTCTTACATGCGTATAAAACAAATATACACAAACAAAGCCGCAGGTACAGTGGCTAGTAAATTTTAAAAATTTGAATATGAGGCATTTGAAAGAATTTTTTTTCGTAAAAAAGAATGATTTAAACGCAAAGAGTTAATTGGGAACGTATCAATAAAGTTGTATAAAAATTATTTAAATTAATTTTAATTAATCTTTTGTTTTGCAATTTCCATTTTTAAACCAAAAAATTATTTATTATTTGCATTAATTATTTATTTGACCAATACGAGAGTCACGTGCATTCCTGAAACATTCACGAGTCGACAGATGAAAGAGAACACGTTTTACAGCAGTTAAAAAAACGGCAATGTTCTAATTTAGTACAGGAGGTCAACCTTCTCTGCTCTTTACCTTACCTAAAACAAGTCTTCATTATTATTTTCTTCTGATACTGTTTCCATTTTAACGAAAACAATATTTATTTATTTTTGGAGAAAAATATAGACAAAAAAAATATATTCTTCTATCGAGAGGGACTATCACGTGCTGCTTTCTTACGAAACGAAATGCTTGATGATCTGCAGCACTACCAACCTGCATGCCATGCGAACTTACATGTGAGTATCTATTGCAACACGCAAGTCAATACAATTACTACGTACGGCAGGTGTGCCGTATAAATAGCCACATCCCATTTTATTTCCAACTCTGTTTCTCGGTAAAGAGAAAAACAATTCTTTCGAAATGGTTCTTTCTCTTTCTTCATTAAGATCCGATTCGGGCTGCTATTTTTGTAAGGGCCTAATCATTATGTTTCGATCAATGTTTTTGCGTTTTTAAGTGCACAACGGGGCGCAGCGGGAGAAGATCTTCCGGGGCGATATGTGGTAATTTGGGGCTTCAAATTGGTTCGTTAGTCGTCCGAGGCAGGTGTCTCCTAACATCTCTCCGGATCGGGATTCCCCTCTTCATTAGCTCAATAGCAACACGATATCGGGGACCCTCCGCATAGTTTGACTCTGTCGATCCAATCTCGTCATATTCGGCTCATGTGAGGAAGCGACACGTTGATTGGAGATTGGACTTTTTGATTCTTCCGGCTTATAATTTAAGATCAAGTCTTTGAAAGCTGTATTGTGAACGTTTCATAGTTTTGTTTTTGCTGTTAATCTCTATAAATAATAGAGATAAATGTGTCCTTGCGTTGGCGTTTTACACGTCAGACCCTTTAACATAGAATTACCAAACGTGCCACGTTTTATACCTTGGAGAGTGGAATGCCAAGAACTAGTCCATTCATGCTGCTTTCATGCTATAGCTTTTACATATGTAATATTTTTTATTCATATGATTCATTAATTAGATTATTCATCAATACAATTTTTTTTAAATCAGTAAAACTAAAAAACAACTAAATTAATAAATTTAAAAATTATATAAAAATATTTTAATTTTTTTTTGTTTGTTTGTTCTCTGTTTTATCAAATATGCCAACGCTTTAAGAATAGGCTAATTTAAAAGAATCTCTAGGTTAATCAGAATGAAATTACTTTTATGTTTTATGTTTCCATTGAAGGATCAAAATAAAGATGTATCCATTCCAGGGTTAAATTTGTTTAAGGAAACCTGAATATTCTCACGGAACTTCATTAAGATTTGTACAAATCAAAAATGCTGTAATTAAATTCTCGGAAGCAAAGTGATTCGCCGATTTTAGTAACTCTTAATTAAAGTGTGAACAAAATGCGAATCTTGCTTACAGAATACTTAATTCTTCCAAGTACTAGGAAAACTGAAATATGTAAGCCGTAAACTCGGAAGCGTATCATTCTATCCCGTATGATATTATTTTCTATAAATTATTTTGTTGCTGATTCAGCCAAATTTAACAACTAGAACTTATTAGATAAATAAACGTAAAACCCTTTATTGAGTTATTGCCTTTCAGAAAATGGATTTAGTTCTTGAAAAGGATAAACTATTACTCAATTTAATCACAATTAGGAGTAAAATCCGATTTGCGGTTACTTTGGTATTTATAAATTACTATTAAAATACCAAGTGATTTAGAAATTTGTATTATCTTTAGAATCAATAAATAGTATCTAAATACTACAAAAAAAAATGTCATTTGCAAAAAAAAAAAAAAAAAAAAAAAAAAAAAGAGAAGGCACAAACTGTTTTTTTTTACGAAATCAGAATTTGTCGACAACATAGTTTATTATTTAAATTTCTATTACAACACTGACAACATAGTTTATTATTTTCTGCAATTAGTAGAACGATGTATGTAAGCAAGATGAAATAGGTTGACCACAAGCACTATAAGCCAAGTCAGAATAGCAAGCATGAAGGTAGAAATGGGTCAAATTTGGCAAATCGTGGATTGGTGAGATATTTTCTCTTCGATATTTCTATATACATGAGCTAATTGGTATGGACGCAGATCGGGTGGTAATGTAAGTGGTCAAAAAACCGCACAGGAATATGGGAACTGGTCCAATTTAGTGTGTCAATGAGTAAAGAGATCGTCACCGAAACGTGTCATAAATAAGAAAGAGTGGCAATTTATCATTTCTTGGCAATCTGAATTTCTGTCAATCTGTCATTTCGAATGACTGCTGGTCGGTTAGAGAATGTGATGAAAAGTGAGTCTTAGTGTAAATGAAAAGGGGGACTGATGACTGTGGTCCAAAACAAATTTTATCTAGCTCAATGCGATTTTTGAGATATCATGCTGACAAACTGACATTTGGGGGGGGATCTTAAACATGAAGATTCGTCAAAATCTCGAGTTCGTCTATTAAAATATTTTTTATTTGTATATTTCGTATACGAAAAATTAAAAATGAGCAGAATCAGGGATAGACTTCATATATATGTAAGTCTCCTTGTTTTGGAATTATCGTGTTTTTATATAAATGAAGACATAGCTAATTTTTTTATGGATATTTAATTCCATCTTAAGTATTTTCCAGAAAATCTTGATACACTCTGTGAAGGATTACAGATATCTTTAAGATTTAAAACACGTGGTAAAACTGACCAATCAACACTGAATATATTGGCAGACTACTTCTAAGAATTAAAAAGGGATATTGAAGCATTTTCAAAAGTTAAAGAACACAAGTATTCTTTTGAAGGACAAGTAAAATAAATTTATCTAATTTTCTTAATATAACGTTTATGTATTCGACTTTATTTTTCTCTTGTAATTTTTATAAGAAAAGCTCGTTAAAATAATGTATGCTTTCTAGATTGCATAAACGACTGTTTTGAAAATGGATTCAAATTAGAAAATTTTATTTTCACATTTGCAGAAAATTTAGAGCATGGATATTATTTTTAAAATCAGCATAATAATTATTATATAATTTACTTTAATTTATGCAAATCTTTGACAAATAGTTAAATGTTATCGATTTTTATAATTTGGCTTTAAAACGTTTAATAATAAAAATAATTTTATTTTTAATAAATTAACAATATTAAATATTTTACACACAAATGAAACTAAATATCTATTTCAGAGCATGGATAATAAAAAGTTCTACAAAAACTTTCAGAAAATTTTTCCACAAAGCTTCACCTCCCATAATATATTGTGAATCGTTTACAAAGAGCAGATGGGGAACCAATTTATGAAGATTATAAAATTTGATAAAGAAATAAACGTTGACAGCGAGTTGATGGATTGTGTTGGAATTAACATTCATATTTCAGACTTGGTTTTCCCTCTCTCTCTGCGACTATCTTTCATAAAGCTCCAGTTGTCCACCCTCCTTCACACTGTATGTGTTCGCGGTTTTTTTTTTTTTTTTTTTTCCCTTCAGATTTGCCACCCTGATGCGAGCAAATATGTGACATTAAATTGAATATTCAACGAATTTATACACAAAACATCATAGACAGTTTGTTGATGTAAACATTTATAGCCAATATTTAATCTCAGAATGCACAATCCATTCAAACTTTGACACAGAAAGCTTGAAAGTTTGCAACCGGAAATGGTGCAGAATAAGGGTGGAAGTTGAGATACTGGTTTTTCGCATTTAAATGAAAACTTGTTAATCTGAGAAGGAAACTTTAAGGGCTAAATTGGGGAGGGGGCTTTATTATTATTTTAAATTTGGGCAAAACTTTTACAATTTCATTTAAGTGCTTGCTACATTGAATAGAATTCTTAGTAAAAACTTTTGATCAATATTTTCATTATTTTTTGAAAAATGTAACTTCAAAAAAAGTCTAAAAAAGTCTAAATACTTCTCTATCTGACCGAATTAGCAGACATGGGAGAAAATTTCCCATTTTTAAAGGTATTATTCTGCGATTTGAAATGGTATCATAATGTTCGATACTCAAAGGTAAAAATTTAATTTGTAAAAGGAAAAAAAAAAACTTTAAAAACTGATTATCGAACCGCATTTCATAGTAGTTGTCAAGAGCGCAACGGCAATAGAAAAATGATTTCAGTATTGATAATTAAAATAAAATGTTTTTAAATTTAATTTTCACCTTTTTTTCCTGAAAATTGTATATTATATTCAAATCCCAATAAAGGCGTAAAACGCCGTATTTTGTTTTATTTCATGTAATTTGGACTTACGCGCAGTAATAATGAAAGTTTTCAAAATTTTCTGTATATTGTTTGATATTGAAGGTTAGCATTCCAAATCAATTTTCTGATTTTTTTAAAGATTGAACTTGTTTTAAAAATGCATAATTTGTTATATACTTCTGGATAACTACCTAAAATTACCCGCCTGCTGCAATCAACTGTTTGACCATCATCAGGATTATTAATATCAGGACTATTAAGTCGATCGCGATCGACCACTAAAATATTTTGGGGGTGACCGCCTTTACTAAGACCTAAAACGCGCATACTAAAAGAAACATATTTATGGAACAACAATGAAAAATTTCAAAAATATTTTTGACAAATTGTTCAAAAATGGAAGTACATTAAACAAAGAGAAATATGATGATGAAAGAATAAAACTTCACTTCGAAATTGAGAGACGTTTTCAAGAATTATCTAGACTAAAACTAATTGTTGCAGTCATATGTTAACCATTTGAAAATGTTGATAAAGAAATAACTGAAAATATAAATTATATCTATATTTTTTTTATCTCTTGAGGAAAATGAAGCTTTTCTCCTTCAAAAAGATATTATTTTAAAAGCACGAGTTCAGAACCTAAGAATAATTTTTGGAATCTAAAGAACGAAGTAATGTATCCTAATTTTTAAAAAAATTGTATATCATTTACAATTGTATATCATTACAAATCTTCAACGATGAATATAATTAAGACAACATATCGTTCCCGCCTTCCAGACGACCAATTAGAATCCAGTATAAAATTAGTAGTTAGTAATTATATACCGATATATTCAAGATTGGTCTGACTATAAGCAGATTAAGTCTTCTAATTATCATATCTACAAGAACTAACTTTGGATGAAAAGGATATTTTCTAGTATATTTTAAATTGTTTGATATTAAATGCATCATTTGATATTATTATATGCATGATTATTATTATTATGATTGTACTTAAATAGATAAGTACATATTCCGAATTTATTATTAAGTTATAATAAATATTGTAGATCACTAGGTGCATCACAATACCTTGAAAAAAATTAGAAGTAGCAAATTCCATGAAAAAGTCTGCCCATCCCTGATCTATATATTTAAAATAATTGGCCTCTAATCTCTGGCCCCCGACTTCTCGTCTAAATTTATTAATTTCTATATCAAATTATTACGATCCTTACATCTGTTATCGCTTGCCCCCTCTACCAGCCTCAACTTTCATATGAAATAAAAATTTCAAAATTTTTATTTGAAATAAAAAGCTAGAAAATCGGTACAGTGACTTCTAAACATGGTCCCCCCCCATATAAAATGTACAGTAAAGAACATTTTGTATGGGAGGGGGGGGGGGTAATGAAGTGTTTGAAAAATTTCTAGTGAAAATAGGGGGAATATGACCATTGAAGACATATCTAGGAGTCATAAGTTTTCATATGAAATGAAAATCGGTGAAATCGGTATAGTGATTGAAGGACCGAAATGATTTAAAATATATTGGCATATAAAATTAACTTAGTTGGTCGGATAACCCTGATGCTGACTAAGTTATTTTGTGATATATCTCTGAAATGACTGGTGATGGCAAGCGTTTCATTGATGATGTCACTAGAGTTCGTAAGCTACCATGCGAAAAGAGAATTGATGAAATTGACCGAGCATTTGGGATTGGGACTAGATGGAAATCTTCCTCTATACTGAACATATATTAAAAGAAAGTTTTTGCTATTTCCTTCAAAACTGGAGGGTGCTGAAGGTAAGTGACCATTGGTAATGTGCATTCACAGGGCCATAAAAGTTGGTAAGATAGGTGCAATGGCAAGAGTTATAGAAATCTGTCGTGACTTTTTTTTTCTCGTGGAAAATGTGCAATGAAATAGTGTTTATAATATTTTTCTCTAAAATGGAAGGCGGTGGGAGGAGCACTAGTATGAAACAAAAATTGACAAAATTGGAATAATGTTTTTCGATGGGTGTAGGAGAGAGACTGGTTTTTCCAAATTATTTTAAATATGTAGATGAAAATTCGCTTTTTCATCAGGTGTATTTAGGTTTTTATCGCTTATCTGACGATATATAAGAAATATTTATCAGAATTATATAGAACTAAAAAGCGAACACCCATTTCGCTTTGATTATCATTGCCCTTTAACGTCTAATTAAAATGCTTTTTATATTGAAATTGAGTGATCTTTATTATCTTATGTTTAGCCATTTGTCTGGTGTGAATTAATTTATATATAATTATCTCTCTATTGATATTAAATATTAAACTATTGATATTAAAATGATGGATCAGGGATCATCTTTTTCAATAGATGATTTATCGATGAATTTTCGTCCACAAACAACTCTAAGGCATCTTTTTTCTTTATTTTAGACATCTATTCAACTTACCGATCGGATATAAAATCTGACAGGAGTTGCGTGAAAATTACATAAGATACTACACCAATCTTAATTAGAAAATGTTTCCTATTAATAATAAATGAATTAGAGCATCTTTCTATAGGCGTTTACATGCTAGACCTTTTGATATGTGAACTGGAATGCGTAGATAGAAATAATGTTTCTGAAATTTTAATTAATTAAAAGATATGTGAAATTGTGAAGTTTCTCATTATAATTTCCAAAAATATTTCTGCATAAAAACGATTTTTAAGTCATTTGAAGGATCAAAAAATTTTCTTACCAATGATTCCAATTGTTGTGCAGTATAATCTTTCTATTGTTATGATTAAAAAAATGTTTTGAAAAATATACTTTATTGCCGAATTGGAACTGAAATCACGTCACGCATTTCTTTTGCCTTTTGCAGAAGAAAAAATGTCAGCCTCTTGGAGAGTAAGTAGAACATATGAAATGAAGAGTATATTTTTATTTTGGATAATTTAATTCATTAATATATCCAATGTAATCTTTTATATATACAAATAAAGAAATCAATTAAATTATGTCCTTGGTGACCAATACCCTCAAAATTCGCCTCATTTTATCAAACCATTTGCGGTGCGTGTGTGCCCCATTACAGCCACTCATACATTTTAATGATCAAGCGATGCGAGAAACTGCTATGGTTCATCAGTGCATTATACCCAAGGGACAAACACGCACAATAGTCAAATTAAGTCGATCTCCGCTTTGCCTCCCCTCCGGTGGAGAGGGTGGGAGTCAGAATAGGCCACCGGCCCCTAATAACCTGGAATCAAAAGATGCGGAGAGCAGAAACATTCGTCGCTGATTAGGGGATGACCGATGAAAGAAGTGGGGGGAAATAAAGCAACAGGTATTTTTGTGATGCGGGAGGTTTCGAATGACAAGTGTGCTTTGTACTGGAAGTACTTCTATTAAGAGTTATTAAAAAGGGACGAAAGGGATGGAATATTGGGAAAACGGAGAGTAATTGGTCCACCTGGTAGATGGAAGCCTTTGTAGTACATCGGGCTCAATCGATAATACGAAAAAACAGATCTGAAAGGATGGTTGGAACAACTGATTATTCTTATTGAATTCTGATGCTAATTGAGAATCTAAATATGTGTATTCCTTTAACTTTGATATATACTTTTTACTTTTTCATATACCTAGAATATAGAGAAAGTACAGTAATCATCAAAAAATTCAGACTCGAAGAATCTCTACATTTTAGACTTCCCTGAGTTCGAAAAGCACATTTTTGGAAAAAATGTCTTTTTGTGACAAGATATGCTCCCAAATGTTTTGAGCTATATGGTTGGTATTTGGTATGCGATCTTTACACCAAATTTGGAGATATCTGTCAAATTTTGAGGAAAATCTTTTCAGAGGAAAACTATTTGTTCGAATATAATTTAACATAATAATTAGAAAGACAAATATAGTTCAATAGTTAAAAGTTATGTACACAGATTCCATATCTGTAGTGTAGACACCTGTCGAATTCCTAGCCAAATCCAAGAACGTATTGTTTGTCTACTGTTCATCAATAGATTTCTGAGACGACCACATGTCGACGACTCCATCTCATTAAGGGGTGAGACACGGAACGATGAATGCATTTCCGTATTCCCTTTGATCTTGGATTTCTCTTATTAGATACTAGTAAATGTAAATGTCATCCTTTCATCTTTCCTTTCGCCCCTATTTTAACGGATTAAACTCATCCTAACGCATGCGCAAAAGCGCGGAGGCTTTTAGAATCCGTTGCTGAACAGTACCTATCTGTACTTTCAAAAACATGATAAACACGATAATTCAAAAACGCAATTACTTAGATATATCGAATTTAGTATGAGATTTTGTGACTACAAATGCAATTGTATGTCAAATTTTAGTTTCAAACAGACAACGCGTTTCAAACGTGTTTAAAACAGAAATTCTATTTTTGGATACTATCAACGCATTCAGGGATTTATCACCAAATAACTCGCCAAGATTATTGGTGACTAATCCCTGGCATAATAGATTCAGTAAAAATTCTAAATTCGTACCAAAGTTAATATTTCGTAACTATTGTACTTCAGTGCCATGTAAGACATTCTCTGGCATGGCAAGTTTATTAGAGCGTATGCGAGAAAGTTTTTAGGGAGACCATCCCCGCTGGTCTCCTGCTTATGTTGCCATGGCGCTCCTGTAATGACCACTCTTCGTATTTGTGATATGTTGTATTGCAAAAATAATTTATTACTGTATACATGACTTATCTTTTAAATCTTCGCAGCCGTATTAATTTTGTATAATCCTTGCCGGATTATACAAGGATCATTGTTTTTTCCTTCAATCTCCTATGGGTCATAATAATAATAATAAAAAAAAACTAGTTTAAGGAGCAAAATGAATTTATTATCAAGAGATATTTTTAAACACGGCAAGATCCAGATGTTTGCCATAGAAATGGAACAGGCTTTCAATCTCTTATTAGAAAAAGAAAAAAAATATATCGCTAAAGATACGAAAGAGGCCTTAACTTTCCTTGGGAACTCTTCACTAATCTGGAAATTCTTTTAACTTTCTTTTAAAGAAAAAAATGTGGACTCTCCAATTTTTGCATTCTCGTTGGCCATATTGTTATCTGCGAATTCAGCAGTCCTGCGTTTATTCGAAAGACTTTATCAATTCATTGAGTAATATCTTTTGTTGCGACAGTTT
This sequence comes from Argiope aurantia, assembly GCA_026543865.1. Taxonomy (NCBI): domain Eukaryota; kingdom Metazoa; phylum Arthropoda; class Arachnida; order Araneae; family Araneidae; genus Argiope; species Argiope aurantia. The sequence continues at coordinate 44,988 of JAPMOR010061072.1, read as the reverse complement.
TGAACCTTTATGAAAAATGAGTCTTAGAGTCGGTGGATTATCATTATACCTTGAACTGACTAATATACCAAAATAAAAATTCCAGAAAAATCGGGATGTTTTAAAGAACAAAAACCCCAATTCGCATTACTTGCAGCAACGTTTTTTCAAGAGAAGACTGGAATGACAAATACATGAATCTTCATGGCAGTTATGTCTAAAAGTAACCATGATTCTG
>JAPMOR010061072.1:14115-44761 GCA_026543865.1 Argiope aurantia | reverse complement strand
TAATGTTATGAGATCGAGTTAATTCCTTTTCAATGACGTGGCTTACCATGTATGGGAGTTGTTCAATGTACCCAGGAAGTAGCCATAAGGATTGGGTCTCTCGCCTACTGCTATCAGGACAATAATCATTCAATCATTGCTAAAATTTGTGATTACTTAGGGAAAAGCGTAGATAGTTCCGATGTGTTATATACCTTAGCAAGATTTTGATTATCAGTTATTTGAAAGTTATTTCTTATTTCTTGAAAAATTGATTATAAAATTCTATATTATATAAACATGAAATAAGTCCAAATAAATAAAATCATGTAAAAAAAAACACAAACGCATACAAGATCAAAGTAGTAACTTTATTACTACGATACAGAGAATATTTTTTTAGAAATACTGATCAGCACACATAATTTTTACAAATCCGCAATTAATTGCAAAATATTTGAGCGATCTTTCGCAAAACAATCTATTTTACAAATAAAGAATATTGCACAAGACTGGAATGTAAAATACAAATCATTAAATTAAAAAAAAAAGAGCTCTGTAGAACATTTTCTTTGCTCTAATTCATACTTTCGTCAGTTTCACCAATACAAAAAAATTGTGAGAAAGCTAGTGGTGAAAATACGTTATCAACGTGTATCATAATAAAGCCCAATCTATCACAATGTTACTTACAAAACAATATTATTGAGGGATAGAGGAGGGATTTTAAGATCCAAGGTCATTGAGTTTGAATTACAATCTTAAAGTCTAAAAATTATTATTCTATACTTTTTAAAAAAATTAATATTAGTATGCAGGGACACTGCAACGATAAATGTTGTTTCTAGGCAAAGAAAGTCATGTCAGTTGTTAGGCACAAGGAAAATAATCGACAGGAAATGATAAATACAGTACACACCCGAGTATCCGGCTTCGGTACTATCCGGTCTAGTTTTCTTTTAATTAAATAAGGAAGGCAGAAGTCATCTATTAAGGTCTTTTTCAAAAGCTAAGAACTGTAAAATTTTTGCTCTTTTCTTAGGATTACCTTTTTATAACTATGTAATCATTCATTTACTTTAACGTTTTGTTTATGTGTCTCGGATTTAAGTTAGACATTACAGAATTTATGTTAAAATGTAAGAAGTTTAAATCCTTAGAATTACTTTCTCACTGATAAATTCTTGAAACTTGCAGTGCAGTATATAAACATATATAAACTACCAGTGCAGAGCCTTCTATTTTAACTCGACGCGTTACCGGCAACGAAGGCTTCTATAATTCACCGGCCCGCAGCTGCGTTCACATTGAGATTAAATGGAGGGCTTAGTACTCAATAAGAAGTTAGAAAATAGTATTATAACAATGAGTTTTGGCATAAAAACAGTATCTTCTGGTATTGGCGGGCAAAGAAATGAGGTCATAGAACTCTGGCCTATTCGGCCTTTTTGTTATCCGGTCTACATTAGGTCGAATACTCGGGAGTATACTGTATTTACTTATATATAATTTTCATATGCATAGACGAATATAGCACACCAAATATTAACAAATTTTATTTATTAATATTGTTCGTTTAATTAACATTAAACTTGCACAAAAGGGAAAAACCGTTCTCAGTAATATTTATTTGCTTTTAATCAAGGCATCAGTAGTTCAAAAGCGTACTTTAATAATATAATAATAGCTAAAATATATTTTTCAGTTCAATGTTCATTAAAAGATGGATGGTGGAGAAAGGTACCAGTTTCGTTTTAATGGGGGAGAATTCTATTATTATGGAGCCTTTATGCGATGGCCTAGGATTGTTAGGTGATTAAATCGTCTTAATTAGTAAACAGACTTAATCCAGAAGAGCATTTTAATTGAAACCTTGACTTAAAACTTATTAACTATTCATATTCAATGAAAAATAAGCATTTTATAGTTTTTCATTTAAATATTTTGTCTTGCTACACAAATGCAAATTTGGTACAGCAAAAAAAAAAATAAATCTGAATTTACTTTATTTGTCAAAACTTTTTTCCAGTGGGAGGGAGGAAGGAGGAAAAAATTCATTATCGATAGGGAAAAAATATTTGATACCCTATGTTCGTACAAAAACAATAAATAAAATAACTGATTATTTCATTAGTATACATTAGTATAAACTGTATAATACAGCTAATATAGTCATAGAATATCCAAACATGTAATAAATTTGAAACTGACGTTGCAACAAAAAATGATAATAAAGATAAAGAAGCCAATGAAAACGCGTAAATCACATTTTTATGGATATGATAATAAATATGAAATACATTATATTGTTTAAAAGATTATGATTTTTCACAATTTGCGATAAGAATGCATGATTCCATCATCGTTTCCGTTACTGCCTCCTCTTTCCGAAATCGTGTGTTTAGCTCGATAATCCCGCTTTCTTTCCACAACATTTTTCATGCAGTCCTAGAATTTAAAATTTTAACAACGATAATCGTAAATTGAAATTTTAAATATGAGAGAGACAAGTTTAATAGTCTAGTTCATATTAATCTCATCATTTTTTTTTCTGATAATGCTTGCAATACCTTGAGAAGGGTCACTAATTAAAGTTTGAATAGTTAATGGTTGTTATTGCAATTGTCAGATTATTCATAAAGATTTGAATAACAAATTCTGCAATTACAAGTGTCAAATCATCAAGAAATATCATCCGCAAAAGCCTTAATAATAACAAAAAATAGGCGATCACCAGAGCCAAATCATCAGCAATATTTTAGCAAAAATAACCATTGATTTTGTTAGCAGAAATAGGATGCTCCTTTCATATTGGGTTTTTCTTTCCATCCGAATGCGTGTACACAAACTGTTGATGATTCGAACCCCGTTCGCAACGATTTATCACATGTAATAAAATGATGCTCCCAATTATTTATGCAAGATGTTATTTGACGGTTTTATGCAAATGTTTTTTCTCTCGCGGAAGTATTCATGTGCGCATACTTAGACGTAGATTGAGATTTTTTTTTTTAACTTGTGTTCGTAGTCTGTGTCGGTGTAATATGTGATATTTTATAATGTATTAAATGTTTGTTTATCGCAAGAAATAAAAGTTTGTGTTTTTAAGAAGTCTTCTCGACCTGCAACATTTTATAAGCACCAGTCACATGCATTTTCCACTGCTATTATTTGAATATCTTACTCTGCGGGCCTTACGGACGATTGATCTTGATAATTACAGGGTTTGAACCCAAATATCGTCTGACAGATTTTTACTAATAAAACTAAAATCATATAAAGATTCTATATTCAATGTGCTACTATTAATCTCAAGTAACATTCCTTCGACAAATTCAGTTAATTTTTAAATAATTATCCCGATTTCTTATTATTAAAATCTCTCTGCATTTTATATAAGAAAAGAACAGGAAACATGAAAATTATTCAAAATTTTACAAAACAAGTCCACATTATCAAAAAACCTTAATATCAAATGAATTAGGATTAGAAATTTTATTTCCTTTATTATTCTTCAAAAGTATTAATTCAAATGCTGTAGTTCCATAAATCCACTCTGGCATTCTTATTTGACTTGCTATGAAACCTTTTCATTTATTTAAAACGAAACAAAGAGAGTTTCTCTATAATTCATCTTTTCGATGGAAAACAGGCTAACTGGAATGACGACTAAGTTCTTTGTCTACTTTTTATAAGAAAAATGTACTATCTGCCCTTAGATACAATGACAAATGCTTAAATATAAAACATAAATTAAAAACTTTCTGATGAAATCAAGAAACATGCATCCCATTTTATAATCAACGTCATCCACTCAAATAGTCTTTTTATCTCTTAGAATCGAGACTACTTCTTAACCTCAAAAAGTCAATGTCAATATTAGGAAAACAAAATAATTTTTCAATATTATCCGGATAAAAATGCTTCATAACTTATTCTCTTCATAGTCACTATTCATAGCAATCCGAAGATTTATTGCACATTCGTCTGCCTTTTCTTGTACAAAAATTTATCCTTTAAAAAAATTAAAACTTCATGAAGAGTTGTTGAATAATTCGGTCTCAAACGAAGGAAGAGTCATTTTCTTAATTCACATGAGGGAATTTTATGCATGTATAATTTCATATAATTTTTCAGTTTTATCTGTAAGTTAAGCTGTGTTCACACAAGGACAACTATTGTCTGCAATAGAAAGCCACGCCTCTTTCAAGAAGATCCTGTGACCACAATGGGACAATGGCAAATAGTTACTTCGTTGAGACAACTATGAATCGATGTGCGGTCACATTATCTTCTTAAAATAGGCGTGGCCTTCTACTGCGCGCACAGTTAATCTCATGTGAATGCTGCTTTATTCTGAATTCAAATCTACCATATTCTGTTTTTATTATACAAATTTAATTTATTTATTTCCAAGTTAGTATCGCCATATATTATTTAATTTTAAGAATAACGAAAAATATGGAATTTAGCCTTTTTAAATTTTTTTTAGCTGCTTAATCTAGTGTGGTAATTTTTGATTTTCTACAATCGAATTAATTTTTAATTTGTAATCGATATCTTACATATAAAAATCCAAAAGTATTTTGTCTCCAAGAAATTCGTTTTACTCTTAAAACATTTACTATTAAACAAAAGTCCGACATTCAAAAATATCACGTTAAAATGAACATTCAAACATTAAATAGAGACGATCCTTGCTTTTTCTAACATTTGTATGTTATTAATTTAAACAAAATTACTGCAATCGAAATATCCAACAAATACTTTCCGGATGGCTCTTGTTAACAAAACTCTGAGATTACTATTTTGCAAAGACAAACATTCCAATCCATACTAAAAACATCACTGAACTTCACTACAAATTCTAATGTCACATTCCGGTTAAAAATCTCGATATGGTAGAAGATAATGCACATGAAAAGCAGAAGAATGAGCGTAAAATTTTAATAATCAATAAAATGCAGCAAAATCTTTTATTTCTGTAGCTTCTTACGATGCCAATGCTCAAGCGACCTTCAAATATCCGTCTTGAAACCCTAGAGCGGCGAAAGTAGACAGATGTTGCAACGATCTTTCTGTAAGTATCTATTTCGTTCTAATGCAACAGTTTTATAATAGATAATACTTAATGTTCGACCGTTTTCTATTTCATTCCATTTCTTCCCGCAACCTCTAATCACAATACATTCGTTACAGAACCATCTGGCATATTGACAATCCTCAGTAAGTCTAGATTTTGTCTTATATTCTGAAGTAATCATTTACTTCCTCTTTGAAATTCATCGCAAAAAGAATAACATACGAATACTTTGAGTACGTGTACAATATTTAAGAGAAAACATTTTACTGAGCAAATGACCAAAATAAAAAGAAAAAAAAATACGACAAAAATTCACTATTACGAATGAGTCATAGAAGAATGGAGGTGAGACAATGTAGCTGCTGCATCATATGCCGCAGTATTAGTGGGATACACAAGAGTGGACGGGTAGATTCCAGGTTCTGATTTGACCATGGCCATGACAGCCAGTTCGTCCATGGATTTCGAATGGCCAAAGTGGAACTCTCTGGTCATCTCTTCTCCAAAATGGTGCCCACAGAGCGTTGCTTGAGAGGACATTGGAGATGATCTGGCAGCTGTTGCGTGAGGACCAGGTGACACAATATGACTATTCCCAACGCACAGGTGTGGTGTGGTTGTTCTTTGATGATGGGTTAGAGCACTGTCACTGAAAAAGAAAACAAAGATTTAACTTTTTGTAACGACATATATTAGTTTACGCCCTCAAAAAATAAATTTGTTTCTAAAAACATATGCATATATTTCAGTTGAGCATTTCATTGGAAACAAACTTTTTCTTTCAAGACCATAAAACCATATGGTAGTTTCCCAATAACGCGGCAATTATCAGATCAATGGACTATGAGATTAGAGCGACACCTCCTATATACAAAAGACCACAATACTGATTTTCAATTTCATAAATAATTGAATTTTATTGGTTCTTGCTTGGCTTGGCTTGCCTTGTTAAGATATCAGCTGCCTTAGGATATGCGTCGACATGCGCATGGCAAATGAATCCCCTGGCAAAAAAATCCAATTATGATATTTGTCATGGCAAGATAATCCAACTATTAGTGATATAAAATGCCAGGACATTTCATTTTGACATTTAAGAGGTGTTGATTAGAGCAGCTTAATTTAAAAAATAAAAACACATTTTAATAGCAAAAGTTTTTTTATGCTCAAAATGTTTCAGAATTACACTTTTCATCTTAATAAATCTTACAAAATGTAATTCTAAATATGAAGAGTAATCTATTGTTTACGTCTCCCGAAGATTAGTGGCATCGGCATGAAGTAATTCAATTTTTTACATTTCCAAATCACCCTTCTGAAAACACTAAGCTGCTGAAGGAGTGCCTTGGATAGTTGAAGTGTAAGAGGAAGAAGAGGACACTGTACATTTCATGCAAAATTTTAATGGAAAGATAAATCCACGCATGATTTATAAAAAAAAATATTTAAAATTTCTATTTTTTTTAGAAAAAAATGAACGATAAATAAGGATTAACTATTATTCGTTTATTGAAAATGGGACCCATTTATAAAAAACAATACGCATTTTCGAAATTTTGTTTTAGTCGTTAGAAATCTCCCAAGAATCTATGCGATATATTGCTGCAGCAGGTTCATGATGAAAAGGCCTTTTCACAAAACAAATTCGTATATACAAAGAATTAAAGATAGTCATGTTTTGAATTTAAAGTAATTTCAGCACTAAATGAAATTATGATAAATGCAATTGCTGTTATTATTACAGAAGATAGTTGAGTAACACTCGATGAACTTGTAGTGGAATTAAGTATTGTACACATGGTATTGTATTAATATACTGCACAACCAAGATCAGAGGTGATCTTGCTCTTGGTTGTGCTAGTAAGTGAAGGAAAATTCATACGCTCTCTCATTCTATTCGTATAAATACTAAACAAAAAAAATTTCAACCAAAATATTATCAATCAAATTGTGCAAAATGAAAAAAAAAAAATCTCCACAATTTTAAACATAAATTATTAGCACATTCAACAACATTGACAAAGTAAATACTTGATTAGGAATATTTAAGCCAATTCATCAATCTAATAATCTCTGGTAATTATTGAAAAGGAAGAACGATAATTCAATTATTTATTGAGATAGTGACTTCGTGAGAAATTTCATTTTCAGATGATTCCATTGCGCGTGTGTTAGAGTCCAAAGTACAAGATATTTTCGTGGGATTGACAAATACCGCTGTGTTGGTCATATGCAGTGACCAAATGATAAAAGTAGCCCTATACGCAACAACTTGATTATGCCGGTGACCTGACTTAGTGTTAGCGTGTCTTTCCTGTGATCTGGATGTCCAGGGTTTGAGTCCTGGTTCGGGCATGGTTGTTCTCTACCCTGTGTTCTATCTTTAAAGTGTGTCAAAGAGCCCCCCCCCCCCCCAAAAAAAAAATTGTGCAAGCGAATGTATGTGTCATCTTCATATGAGACAGAAGTCAGACTTCTGTCTCCGGTGCTCAGGGTTTGCCCTCAGAAGCTACTGCACATTCGGCTTAAATCGTTGACGGTTTGTCAGCGGGCTTGTAAAGTACCATAAGTGACAACAACGACTTGATTATAAGACGCATCTCTGCAAGACGGGTAGTAAATCTGCTATCCCCCCCCAAGAAAAAATAAGAATGAAAGTCCAACGATCCCGAAGGAAGAGAACAATTTTTATTTCTAGTTTTGCTTTAATTTATTTTTTAAAAGAGTATTAAATATTTTTAAAAATTTATAACCTTTAAAGGAGAAATTTTTTTTATAAAAATGACAATAAATTTTACATTTGAATGCAAATGCAACCATTCTTTACATCTGCATAGCTTCTGTCTATATGAAAAGACATACGCCTTTTTGGTAAAAATTTTGAATAAAACTGACATGTATCATTAGTTATAAGGGTGGGAATTAAAAAATAGTTTTCCAATTAGTTACGGGAGATTTAATTTCGTTACGAATCAACCCGACGGTTGGCAAGAATAATAGTAGGAATATTCAAGTTCATGCTGTTTTACATGCTAACACCTAGTAACCGCCCTCGTTATACGTTTTCTTTTAGTTTCATCATCATCATCGAAAAAAAGCATCTGCCAATGAATCTCTTAATACAGCTTTTAATTACCCATTAGTTAACAAATATACTTTGGTTTTCTATAATTCCTGAAGTCAATTGTGTCCAGAAATGACCGTTCATATCCAGTAAGTATTGAAAACAAGATATACTATTATGACCAATGCAAATTGGATTTGTGAGCGATACAAAATGTCAGAGAAGCGTTGAATATTGCACAGATATTTACTGCTCATATCTGGATTTAGAGATTAGAATTTTTCGATGATTACCCTTCGCTAAGGAGTGGCGCCTTGGAAAGCTGATATTACGGCTCCTAATTCGGCGAATAATCTGCATTTACCCTATAGCTAAATGTAAATATCTTTTCCTTTCGTACCCACCAACTCCTTTTTCGACAAATTAAACGCCTTCAGCCGTATGCGCAAAAGCCCGAAGGATTTTCGAATTCTAGAATGAACAGTAAGCAGTTGAGTACTGTACAAATCCTTAAACAGCTAAATACTGCATATACCTGAAAAGTGTTGCTAATGACTTGTGAGACACTTTTGTGCCATGAAATCCATAAAATATTACTAATCGATTATCTGACATTTTTTCGAGAAAGTCTTCGCCGATAATTTTTTTCCGCTTTTTTTTTTTTCTTCCAACCAAGGCTTACATTAGCTTTTTAAATTTTTTTTCTCGTTTTTTAACTTTATTTGGGGGAGAAAGGAGGGTTCGATATGCTTGAAATCTACTCACTCAAAAACAAAGAAAAAAAAATCCTTTAAAATAATTATATCTAGAAACCACTTTTATGACTTTAGCTACTAGAAAGAGGTACAGAGCTTTAGTAGGGAGTATGTATAAAATTAAATAAGAAAGTTTGTTTACGTATGCAATAATCACATGCAATTGAAATAATCTGAAATCATCATAATTTCAACACATTGAAATATATATACATATATATGTATAAGAGGATCTTGTAGTCATGGTTGTCACATATATTTCCCAATGTGATGAGATTACGATGATCTGAATGTGACCTTAATTTAAATTTGAATAGTGTAAATATTTTTTATACTATTAAATAACTAATATTCTATTTAATAAAAAGGAATAAAATTTAAAATTGTGCGTCTAATTTCATGACATTCTTTCTAATCTTAAGAAATTCAGAACAGTGTATTACGCAATGCCTTAATGATGCGATCCATCATCACTATTTACGAGTTTCAACTTAATTTGTTCTAATTATAACGCTTCACTTCTAGCTCTTTCACTACCTATTCCCTGCTTTGCTTATGATTAGTATCTCAGTTACTTCATGTATTCATTGCTTTTTTCAAATTCTCATAGACGATAAATACGCAAGTTGACATTGTACATTGAAATCTTTAATTTCAACTTCTCCCAAAATTAAGACGTCGGATGTACTTTTTTTTTTCCGTCGGAACCTACAAGAAAAATCCATTGATATGTGATTTTTCATTCACTTATAGGCAGTTAGGATCTAATTTCAGAAATATTTAGAATATAAAGAATTAATTTGTACAATACAGGGAAACTGAGCCATGTTTAATTTAAAACTAAATGACACAATATTGGAACTAATACTAATGAATATAATATTCCTACCTCTAGGAAATGTACTTATCATTAGTGCATCACTGACGCCAGTATAAAAGTTATTTTTAAAATTAAAAATGCCCCCTTAACCTCCCTCCTTCGATTCTAATTACTTAATAGCATATATAGAACAAGCTTATGAAAAAGATATTTAACCTCTTCGTCGTCCGTAACGCGCCCAGCGCGTTCAAGTGAAACTTCTGCAGGGCGGCTGTAACGCGTTTCAAGCGTTCTTCTACATTTTAAAACTTTTAAACGTTTAAAACGCTTTGTAAATATTTACTTGTTTCAGTTTTTATTTTTGTTTGTTGTAATGCGGTGAAAAACAGAAATTTTCGCTGAGAGGAGAGGACGGCAAAAGGGTTAATAAGATGGCAAATCCGAAGTCCTACAGACCAAAATAATGTAGCGTAATAATGTTTCAGTATTTATTCGTCTATCTTATTTTTTAAAACTTCCTTTTAATTATATTGCAACAATAACGCGTGCGTACAATATTGTATTTAATATCGTCGCTATGCGTGTGTGTATGAACACAGTACTCAGCAGTTAATATTGATAGAATTGATTTACAAATATTTATTTAAATTGGGGACAGAATTTGTACTAAATAAAACTAGGATTAGTGAAATAATATGCTCCAAAGTCATCGACGAAAAATGCTAAAATCTTGAAATCTCCTTTCTCATACTATCAAATTTTATATTTTTATGTCTAACGTCTGCTCAACGCGCTTTGCAACTTTTTTTCACATGCATTTCGCAATTTATCGACGGTATGCTAGCCTATAAACATTATCATGTTAAATAATTTTGTATTTATTTATAGCTGTCATATTATATGGAATAATAAATAAAGCTTGTTTTTTAGATTCTTCAGTTTTATTGCAGATTAATAAACTATGTCATTCAATCAGCATTATCATCTCCATCTGTATGTTTATTTTTACCAAATAAAACAAGAAAAGGTGCATTTACAGCTCCATTGGTAATGGTTTAGGGTGGTGTGGCTACAGCGGACGTGGCTATAGCGGACACATAAGATTTCGTGGTCAAAGCGGACACTCCGAAACTCATCGTGGTTAGAGCGGACACATTTTCCCCCCATCTTAGAACAGATAAAGGGTGCAGATACCGGCTCAGCTCCCGTATACGGCCTCCGCCAAATTGGCGAGAAATTTGGCGATAAACGGTAATTTCTGGTTGCCGTCATCGGCTTATGTATTCTTTATGGTAACCTGAAACCTTAGAACATATTCAGTATTTTTATGTGTTTTTATAAGGAGCAGCTCACATATACAGCTATTAACTTTTATAAACTATTCTTTTAAAATGAAAAAAATATCAACGTTTTCATGAGAACATATTCTGCATAAAATTAAGAAATCATTAAAAATGATTTCTTATCATAAATCGGAGCAAAAAATAATTTCGTTATCATCATTTAATATTAATTTTGAGCATTTCATTATACTTAAAAGCAAGTGAGCATTTCATCATGCTTCATTATACTTATAATTAAACAAGTCGTTTCATTTGGATCTTTATCATAAATATTTCAATACCCCTTGCATTTGTCCCCCCCCCCCCCGACTTACGCTCGTGTATTTTGTCAGTCCTAGGATTAAGCCTAAACATGGCTTTAAAAATTAGTCAATAATCACAACATTTATCTGAATTATTTAAAGTAAAAAGGGGGGCATCGCCACCCCATGACTCATAGTCTAGTGCATTTTGTCAGTCTTAGAAATAGGCATAACGTGGCTTCAAAACTTCCAGTTAAGAATCGCAACATCCTAAACACGCATTATTGGCGACTTCTTGGCGAAAAAATTGGCGCCACTAGGCCGTATACGGGAGCTGCTCCCAGATAACTAAGTAAATAAATACTTCTAAAAATCACAAATATAATTTAAAACAGTATTTTAAGTGGCAAATCTCATTCACGTGGGATAACGTTTTTTTTTTTTTTTTTTAACCGAAGTTTTCTGTTTTTGCACTCGATTATCGAATTACAAGGATAAATACATTTATGCCAATCAAATTTAATTATTTATATTATATTATAGTGCGAATGCCTTTTAAACATAGCAAAATGTAATAAAAATAAAAACTTTCAGAGAAATATTTAAAAATTAATAATAAGTAACAGTATAATGAAGGGCATGAACAAATTTCAGAGATTTTGTGGAAAATTGTATTTTAGAGTCAAATAAATATTAGAACAGGTGCAATTGCCATAAAATTAATTAGTTTCATTGATGTAAGTAAAAATAAATACTTGAAGTAAAATATATAAAACAGATACAAGTAAATAAAAGAAAAATAAATACAAGTAAATAAATACTAACTAACCTTTATTATAAAGGCATAAATATCATTTACCATTGAATTTAATCCAACAGTTACAAAACTTAAAGATTTTAGACATCTTTTAAAATTGTTTGATGTTTCAAATTCTTTTAGGATATTTTCAATTCTTTCATCCAATTTTACATATGCTTTCTTTCCTTTTTATTCCAGGGTCGCCTAACTCTCTGGATTTCAAATTAAAAGACACTTCTTGTGTTTCTTCTTTTAGTCTTTTAACTAATAAATGGACATTGGGCTGGTTTCTTCTAGTGATTGCATTTAATTTGGAATTCCACCCTTCAACAGAATTATTTGCCCTATGACGCTGTCCATATACATTCCATACTTTTATGGGCATATTTGGATTGTTCATCCACTGCTCGACAAAATAATCAATGAATGTGGTACGTTTGTCAATGCTAAAAGCTTTTCCCCGTACAATGCTCCAAGCATCGTCTTTGTGTTCAATTGGCAACTAAGCTAATGCAGAAATCATTCTGCAGGCATTGCTTATATCTTCGTTCTCTTTATATTCCTTTACTAGACCCATTTCTTGTATCTTAAGCCACAAACACTGATTAAAACGAAAGTTACAACCGGAAATAATCGAACTGGGAAATTCTATCGTACAACTATTCATGGCTGCGGCTTCAAAATCCAATTTTATAATATCCAGCTTCTACTTAGGGCACCGTTGTCTCTTATTAGGCAGAAATGCGAAAAGCGTTGGATAAATGTTGGTCTCAGTTGCTGTACTCCTTAAATCGACATGTATTGTATATATTTGAGCAAATTGTTTCGGACAACTTTTAAATGTTCCATCTAAAAAATGGGTCTTCCCATTTTCCAAAAGGTACCGAGATTCTTCTCCTCCAAATACTAAAATCCTGTTATCGTGGTCATTTTGAAAGTCTAAAAGAAGAAAGTTTTCTCCATTAAAAAGCATAAATGTATCGTTTGCAAACTGAATGTCGTTGGTGTTTTGGGTAGCTCCCAAAGCCTTTCTCCTCTCCTTACATAAAGCAGTCTTGGTATTGGAGTATGTCGGTATTTTAGTAACGAAATCATAACCTTTCTGATATAATTCTGAAAGTTCTTGAAATATCTGGGGAATGGGAACTGATGTTTCTTCTCGGACTCTTTTTCTGCAAGTCTCTAACTTCCTTTTAATTTCGATCTCAGCAACTTTGGGCACGCAGGAATATTCAGTTTTCTTCAGTACTTCGTATTGAAAATTTGTCTCTACATTTCTTTTACAACAATGTGTCTTTTCTTTTACAGATACCCAACTCATTCCTAATTTATTTTTTTCGGTGTAAATGGTGTGGGTAATCATCTACAACTAAACATTCTTTTCCTTTTTTTTGTAGAGAATAATTTTATTGAAATGGCTGTGGGTTCCATCACAGATTTTTTCGACGGTATGAAACGACATACACACTTCACAAGGATCAAACATCTACTGAGAAAATGAGAAAGGCCTTCTCTCTCAAAAATATAGGTTTATCTCTACAGTAGGTGCAAAGCTCGAAACTACACAATAGATGGCATGTGACTGATTAGGGAAACAACACAATATGTGCAAAAATGTCCGCTCTGCCCACCCAGCTCCTCTCACGTGTCCGCTGTAGCCACTGTCCGCTCTGACCACGTCCGCTCTGGCCACGTAACCATGGTTTAGAAAGCTGAGATGACCCCCATCAATACGTCTAGAACGGAAGTAGTTTATGGGGGGCTATTTACTTTAACAAGCAATGTATTGCCTATCTTTGGTATTAACATCACACTACTCGATGTCCCATGGCGAATTCCATTTTTGAGGGATAGTGCTCACACGTGAAATGACCAACGTATGTGGCTACCGTACTCGTTAACAGATTGTTTAGAGAGCGGGAGACTGCTTAGAGAGATGGGGGGGGGGTGACCCTGCTGTGGTTTTCCAAGCATTATCTCAGGGACTGGTATGTTCAGACCAGACACAGGAAGTCCACCAGTGTTTAACAACGCGGGTGCTTTTTTTATTTTATGCTCACAATAGATTTCGCTTCGTTATTGCCTTTTTGAGATAAAAAATGGTGGGTAAAAATAATTTGATTGGCAGTAATTATTGAGAATGATTGATTACGAATTTGAGTATACATATTTTGACAAAAATTTGGGGGAGGAAAACAATTGGCAACTTCTTTTGAGGTCGATGAGATAATTGCATTTGGATTTCCTAATTGTCCATGTGAGATATTTTTCTAGATATGGAAAAAATACACTGTACCTCAAATACATTATAATGGACTTATTAAAAATATGAACTAGTTTATGCTATTTGAAATTCTCTGATTTTGCAACTAGATTGAAAAATCAATTTTGTGTAAATATATCGTTTTTCTTTTTTTAATTCATATTGTTAATTTTTGTGCAAGTTTCACCATAAAAACCGTTTGAATTTTGTCTCCAAGTTCATTCTTTGAGAAGTTGCTCTACATTTTTTTTATATATATATATTTGCATAGTATGCATTTTAAGGCTAGTTTTACATCTTTGAAAGCCATATTTTCGAATTTTAAAGTTTTATAACATATTTTTAGAAAAAGGGCATAAATTAAAATTCAATACACATTTTTTAAAAATCTAAATTCTGTATGGCATTTTTCCAATATGTAGCTGCAGTTATCACTTCTCGTATATGAAATATAGAGAAAGTATCGTAATCGTCTAAAAATCTGCCAGTCTGTGACAAAATAAAAATAGTTTTGAGTTACTAAATTTGTAGATTTCTATCAAATTTTGAGCAAAGTCCACTCAGAGGAAGTCTGTCTATCCAGCTGTTCTAATGTAATTTAATGCAGTAGCCTTCAAAACGAAGAAAGGTAGATGGATAAAATTCGGAACACTATGAAGTACATTCATAGTGTAGACACCTATCAAATTTTGAGCCAAATCCAACAAGTGGATCACTGTCTATCGGTCTACTGTACTTTCAGAAACATTTATATAATTTTGTGACTACAAATGTAGTTATATGCCAAATTTGGTCGGAAAAAAAAACCAAATTCAACCTTCAGATAATAATCATTACATTCTAGGGATGAATCGCCAATTAACTCGCCAAGAACTATATGATAGAATCAGTAAAAATGCTAAATTCATGATAAAGGCTTATATTTCGTAATTTTGTACGCATATGTTGTAAAAGGCGTTCTCTGAGATGACACCTTTATTAAAAAGTATGCCAGAAAATTTTTGGGGAATGTTTTCCTCTGATTTTCGTGTTATTTATCAATAGAGCCCTGGTATTTAAGGGCCGTGGTGGCCTGGTGGTAAGGTCTCTGCTTCGGAACCAGAGGGTTTCAGGTTCGAGACCCGATTCCACCAAAGAACTGTCGTGTAAGGGGGTCTGTTGCACGTTAAATCTGTCCTGACCAAACGTCCTCCCGCTGGTGTGGTGTGGTGTGGAGAGGGGGGTGCCAGCTCAGGTGTCGTCCTCGTCATCTGACCGCGGTTCAAAATGACGAGGTCCGTCTCAAAATAGCCCTAGTGTTGCTTCAAACGGGACGTTAATATAACTAAACTAAACTAAACTAAACCCTGGTATTTAAAGATTGGATAGAAATTCAACTTATATCTTAATCTGAAAGTTAAATAATACAACTAAAAATTTGGTATCTTCTATACATAGAATAAAATGAGGTCTCCTGAAAGCCTCTCTATGTTTGAACCACAAAAAAATTCATATCAAAATAAAAAAAAGGAGTTTCATAATTGCGATTTTAATTATTCCACGCATGCGCGAAAACCTCAAACTGCGCGTGTGCAAATAACAAAAGTTGTGGTATGCATATGCGATACATTTCTTTGTTTACATCTGTTTTTAAACAGCGATTCAGATCTCATTATGCCCAAAGGAAGGAAATCCACCCTTGGCTGGAACACATTAAATGCCAAAAATCTTCGTTTGTTGGGCGATAAGGAAAATGAAGAGGAAAGAAACGTTCGGTTAGCGAATATCAGAGAAATAATGAACTTAGGGAAGGAGCGAAGTAACTATCTCTCTTTAAAGTCTCATGTGGAGTGCAAATTATCATTTAGCAAATTATCTTTATATCAAATTATACAGAGTTGATAAATGGAACAGTGGGTATAGTGATTTATTTGTATATTTTTAAATTTTAAAACAGCTTTTCTATTGTATATTTTTAGTGGATTGTTTTGTCTACGGACATATCATTGTTTTACCTTTATAACAGTTTAAATATTTCTGAATGTATGCTATAAAAAATTGTTTTGTAGGTATTTTTGATAATTTCTAAATATATTTTTATGTTTGATGGTGCGTAACATACCCATGTCATATCGAGTGCAGGTTAGACTTAAGTTTAAAGCAAATTTTTCTTCTTGGATGCTATGCCACGGGCAACGCCATGCTGGTATTGCTAGTAATAAATAAGAGCAATTTTCAAAGCACGAATTTCAGATGAATAGAAGCAAAACGTATCATGGCAAAATATTGACTTTCTCATGTTTTAAATACCGATAGAAGCAATAATTAGTTAAATTAAATCAACAAAAAAGAGAGTTTTCACTCTTTTTTCTATAATGGAAACTAATTAAAATTTAAAAAAATATTATCTCGTCAAAGATTTTATCATAATCAATAGTTTGAAAAAGAATCAGTAGTTTAATAGATATATGGTATATTTAATGCAACTCTCTCTAAATTATTAATATTTCTCAATATCACATCAAATTTAAAATACTTATTATTTTTTATTGAAAAATTTAAGATAAAAAGTTCGATTAAACATAAGTCATCGATTGTTCTACTTAACAACTTATATATACACCATAATTTCATTCATTTTCATGTAGCAAGTAATATACAATTTCTTATTTATTGGCAGGTAAAATAACTCCACTTCTCCTTACGAAATTTTTAGCCCGAATTCAGCTTCACAAAACAAAACATAAGGTGGAAGGAATGTGGACACAGTTAAAAATCCGGAAGCAGTCAATATGGGGGAAACTGGTAGACCTTTCTTTTCTTTGACAGTCCGCCCATATTCATATTTGCCATACTAAATGAGTTATGTCTATCGACTTTGAGCAGGGTAAACACCACGTGTTTGAATCAGAAGCGTGGGAACGAAAGGGTTAGAAAGATGATTACAGGTTCCGAGCTGCCCTCTTCCGTTCCAAATGGAAGAAATTGCTCCCATATTGGTTTACTCAACATAATTTTGACACATAGCTAATTGCCTTTGTAAAAGTGCTGAACAAGTAGTCTAAATTCATATGGATATAGAGATATAGAACGATTAGATGTCCCCTATTAATTGGATCAATTCCAGTTTTGATCACGAAAAAAAAAGTGCAAGCCCTTTAAAATAAAATCTTAAAAATTATCATTTGCATGCAATGGTTAATCCGTATTATTTTAGACCTTAAATCAATAGAGAAAAATACTAAAACAGTTAGCATTTTTAAAAAAAAATAATTAAAACAAAACTTAGCGACTTAATAATTGATGCCTAAATATTATTTACATTTAATAGAAGGAAACTAGACTAGTAAGGAAACAATTTTAATAGCCTTCGAATCTGCAATTCTTTCAAATATTTTTTTATATAAATTTCAATTCTTTGTAGATGTTATTTAAAAATTCTTGTACAGTCAATCACATATTCTATCGTATTGACGAAAAGAAATGTTCATAGGTAAAAGATGTATGATAACATAATACTAAATCATTATTACTTAATCATTAATAATGTGCCGCCGGCAGGAAAGACATCTGATATGGTTTGCGATTATGCAATCCACTTTCCGCCAAAGGAAAAACTTGAAATATAAATAAGGAAAAAATCTAAGTAAAAGAAAGCAGAATACAATATGCCTGAAAAGACTCAAAATGAATATCTCAGTCGTTATGAACACATTTAAAGTCATTCTTAATCAATGATGATATGTAAAATTTTATTCTTTCAAAATTATGTGGATATCAATGCAGGCTACCACGAAGCAACTTCATGCAATAACATTGCACAACATTAACTCGCACGTAATGAACCAACTAATTCACTTAAAAATCTTCTTAAATATCACACAGAAGAATAATTCTATAAAGAAGATTTACTTTGACTTATCCATTGGCCAACAAGTCTTCAGCTCCGTAGACAATACCATAAATTTCTCTATATATTGAAGATAAATAACCTATTTTTAGATTGAGTTGAGTTGATGAAAAGTTACTTATCAAGTCCCAGCGAGATCTGAGCCGAAATGAATTCTTTAACGGAAGAGGTAGCAATCGCATGCTTCAATAGATTTTTAATTGATTGTCTTCAGTGTTAATGGGTCATTTACTTCTTTTATTTCATGAAAGCACACATTCTTGAATGAGATTATCAACCACTTTCATGATCTTTCTGTACTGAAACTGTCGTCATTACCAAAAAAAAAAAAAAATCAGGGAGGCTATCAGGGCTCAGTTCTTGGAGATTCTTAAAAACAGAAAATCACATTTTAAAAAAATATTTTCGTTCGTGTAGTGAAATTCCGCTGGATGCATCCGACCGTAGCGTCTTGGCTTTCGTAATACGAGTTTTCTAACTTTTCCGGCAGTTTCTGGAGAAGGTACCTTACGTATATTACAAAGTTTATTTTTTATTCATGGTCTTTGGAACATAATAATTTTAACCTTTCCGATATTTCTTGGAATACGCAACTTTCGTGGATTATCAGAGTTGCTTGATTTATAAATCTTTATAAACCTTTTGAACGCAGTGTATTCCAACATAACATTACGTCAGGGGAGGGGAGGGGTGGAAACAGAGTAATTTCGATGATTTTGAATCTGCAAAAATAATCAGACAGAAATGAGACAATGCATTCGTCATTCTTCACAAAACAATCGCAGGCAAATATATGTGCTCCTCCAATACCCTCGACAATATGACGTCGACAAAAATTCTAATGCTGTGAACAGAATATGCTTATTCACATATTTGGCCCCCTCTCTTTAGTGAAACATAAATTGCTTCTTAAGCCTCCGGTTTTCTGCATCACGGTGAAGTACGCGAGTTCATAAAATTTTATCTTCGGTCATTTTAAAACCAGTGAGAGTGGTCTTCTTGAAACTCTCTCGCATATTTTCCAATAAAGGTCTTATCCCCCCCCCCAAATTGGGGAATTTGGGTATGGCCACAAATGCTTTCTAGCATTGGTGAACAATAGTTACGATAAATATCTTTAACATGAATATTGCATGTTTACTAAATCTATCGTGCGATTATGTTTTTTGAACACACTTTTTCGAACCGATTGAAACAAAAATTTACAAATAACTAGGCGCATGATTTCATACTGAGCTTCAATGATTTAAGTCATCGTATTCACATGCAGTTTTTGCATACCGAAAGTACAGACCAACAGACGGTCGAAACTTTGAAATTTAGTTCAAAATTCGATCATTCGCATGATTTCATACTGAGCTTCAATGATTTAAGTCATCGCATTTACATGCAGTTTTTGCAGACTGAAAGTGCAGACCGACAGACGGTCGAAACTTTGAAATTTAGTTCAAAATTCGATCATTCGCATGATTTCATACTGAGCTTCAATGATTTAAGTCATCGCATTTACATGCAGTTTTTGCATACCAACATACGGTCAAAACTTTGAAATTTAGTTCAAAATTCGATCAGAATATACTAAATCTGTGTACCAATATACTAAATCTGTGTACCAATATACTAAATCTGTATATATAATATACTAAATCTGTGTACCAATAGTTACAATAAATATCTTTAACATGAATATTGCATGTTTACTAAATCTATCGTGCGATTAGGTTTTTTGAACACACTTTTTCGAACCGATTGAAACAAAAATTTACAAATAACTAGGCGCATGATTTCATACTGAGCTTCAATGATTTAAGTCATCGTATTCACATGCAGTTTTGAAATTTAGTTCAAAATTCGATCAGAATATACTAAATCTGGGTACACGAGAAAGTAAAAAAAAAAAAAAAAACTAGCAGGAGAGGCTCACATTTAACGCAAACTTATTTGTTATCCCGATTTTTATGTTTAGCGTGACCAAAGAGAATCGGATTCAAATTTTATATTCTTTCCTTTGGCCAAATGGGTGTAAAATTTCTTATTGGCCTATTATTTTGTTATAGAACCTACAAATCAAATTTGACTTATCTATTGTCTGTGTAATTTCAATAGGCGGTTCAAGGCCACAATTTCTACCTCGTTATTGGTTGTCTGGTACCAGTAACGCGTTAGAAAATGTGACCTTGAACCACCTATAGAAAAGAAACAGACAATAGATCATTACATTTGTGAGTTATCGTTGTCACAACCATAGAAAAAGATAGATCGACAAACTGTTAACCATTTTACAGATTTTGCATAAAAAATTTGATACAGATTTACAATTATGAAGGTAAAATTGCGTATTAAAATTCATCCGTCTAGTCTTCAGGTTTTTACTTTCTCGTACACTAAGTAAAGATAAGTATAATGATCGATAAAAAAAAAAAAAAAAATCAAACTCGAGATTTTGACGAATCTTCGCTGTTTAGATCTCTCTCGAAAAGACATTTTTGGAATTATGTCTGTCCATTTGTCAGTCTGTTTTGTGAATGCTATAATTAAGAAATTTTATTTTCGATGTGAGAAATTTGGTATATAGATTTTAAACTAAACTTGCAGATTTCTATCAAATTTCGAAAAAAATACATGAAGTGGAAATCTGCCTGTCTGGCTGTTTAAATACAAATAAATTCGATGATAACAAAACAAAAAATGCTATATGGATAAAATCTAGTAAATTTAATATCTAAAATGTAGATTCTTATCACGTTTTAAACCCAGACCCGTTAAAGAGTTGACCGCTTGTCATTCTGTATTTTCGCATGCATGTAAACACAATAACTCTTAAATGCAGTCAGTTAAATCAATCAAATTCAAGATGTTGTGACTACAACTGTACATTCTTGTCCAGTTTTAGTTATAACCTGTCAAGGGAAAAGCGTCCATGATACATAATCGCATGATAGATTTAGTAGAAATGTTACATTTTAAACTTCTGTCAGCCAATCTATGCAATGCATTTGCAGCCTCATCAATCCTCATACATCCTCGTATATTCTCCAATACATTTGCATCCTCAGACTCATCCAAGGGTGAAAAGTGATGAGTCCTTTATTGGAGAATATACGAGAAAGTTCGGAGGCCTCCCGCTAATTTTAAACATTGTTTCCACATGCATATAAAGAGACAAATTTCTTCTCAATGAATTTTGATAAATATTTATAAATTTAGAGAAAGGATTACTGAATTCTGTTATTCACAGATACAGACAGACCTCAAAGTAAATCTCTCAGTAAATAAGATCTCGATTGCTGAGGTGGAGGGTTCCTGATTTGAAAATTGATTCAATTAAAAATCTGTCATATAGGCGGATCTGTGACACGTTAAATCTGCCTCTCACAACGCAAGTGGGCAATTGCCCTCTCGTCGGTGAGAGAGACAGAGTTTCATCGGCAAAAGTTTTCACCCCTTCAAGGCTGCAGTGGAGAGCTGGATTTAAATTTATATGATAATTAAAAAACCATCTTAAAGTTAATATACTATGTACAACCGAAATATCCAAACAGGTTTACCCGATTTGATTACATTTCGCAATATAACTGAAATATGAATAAGATGTCACATTTTGCCGATAAATTTTTGTCAGTCCACTAAGATACGATAAATGGAGACGATGTTAATTCCCCAGATTTTCAGACATCTGATTTAAATGTTCATTTAATTCATAATTTGCATTACTTTTGGTAGTATAACCGACAAGATGACAGATGAATAAGATATCGCATTTCGCCGACTATTTTTGGTCGGCCTACTTCGAACTGAATGCGATGGATGTGGGCGACGTTAAGTCTGCAGATTTTCCGCAGAAAAAGTCAGTGTTTGAATAAATGAAATGCTAAATAATACTTAGTTTTCTTTAATTAAACATAAAGTGAATTATTATGAGCTATTTTGAAGCCAAATTATAGAATTGTGCGTTGACTTTGTCGGATTTGCCGTGCGACGCTTCTGGCATCGCAAGTCAAAATAAGCGCAAATGTTTACTTCCAAATGAGACTTTAATATAACCAAACCAAAAAACACCAAGAAATGTTTTTGTCTGGAGGTATAAAAAAGAAGTGATTCGTAAATATCGAAAAGTCAAATAATTTTGGCATTAATCTTTTTTTTTTCTTTCTTTTTTTCGTATACGGGAATTTATGGCAATTTTAGATATTTATATTAGAAATAAACTATTTGATAAAATAATTTTTACATTAAGTAACAGTAACAAAATAATTATTCGAAACCTAATAATTTGAAGGAAAAAAAAAACCTGTTAAATGATTTACAATAACATTTTAAAAAAATTTATGCAATTTTCAAGCTTTAAATCATGTCCTCTTTATTCGCCTGACGTAATTTTGATACCTAGTACCAACTTCTTTCATATAAATTCAATGAACAGATTAGGAATTAAAGCAGTTCTTTCAATGCAATCGTTTCAGCTGTGAATTTTAATAGGTAATAATTTTTGAAAATGCATTAAATTACATTTCGATGACCGGCAGTGAAATTTGACCCTTCCTCGATTTCGTCACGCTACATCGTGCCTTTGATGTCTAATACTGCTGGCAAAGCATTTCGAATCGACGTGAAATTCTCGTTATTTTCTGAGCAGACATGGATTGCATTTCAGCCAAAACAAATCAGCGAGAAGAATGTGTTTGAAACGGTTCAAAACTGGTTTGACCTAGTCATAAGTCGAGCAGAAACGGAAATTGAAATATCAATGTTATTACGCTAACGTTTGACGTGTTGAAGTTCATGAATTAAATTTATAATGTAATTTTAGTTTAATTTTATTAATGCTATGTGATGACGTTACGCAAGAACTACGCATTTTTAGATTATAAAATAAAATTTTTAATAGAATATGGAAACATATATAAAAATATGAATTTACGAAAAAATTAAATATATTAAAAAGAATACTTGAAATGAAAAAAATTAATAAAAAATAAACTCAATTCCAAACAAAAAAAAAACAAATCAAATAACGATTTCTGTAATATTTATATTACGGATATTTTCTCTTATGCAAAAGGCATAGAAACAAATAAGTTATCAAAATAAAATTGATTTCGAGACTTTAAAAAAATCCCCCCCCCCCCCCCAAAAAAAACCCTGACATTGAGAAATAGCATTGATTGAGAACAAGATTAGTAAGAGATTTAGCAGATGATTTTAACATAGGAATTATTTCTATCAAATTTTGAAGTCTACCAGCTAAAAATCTACACCTCTTATGTGCATAGGAATGCGAACACTTTAAGAGCAATGAGTTAGACAAGTAAGGCTTGGCATGTAATTTAATAAATAGATCTCCGTCATGTATCAAATATTAGACCAAATATAATTTCTAGTTAATTGTTATTATGCCCATCCGTGTGTATGTAGATACGTTAGTTCTAAAAGACAACGGATTAAATTGTGTATGGTTTTAAAAAAGCAAATGTAAATCTATATTAAATTGTGATCACAATCGGTTCACTGGCAGAGGTATTGTTGCAAAATTTATATTTGATATACATTGCTCCAATATGAAGCCAAGAGCAAAAAGCTCTAAATCAGGAAAACATATTAGAAAGTCGGGGGAGGGGAGGGCGCACTTCAACTGTTTAACTATTAAGGTGTGTTTCAAATTTTTAGGGACGCCATATAAAAACATAAAATCGGAATAATTTTTACCTAATATCGGTAAAAACTTCTTTGAAAAACATAAAAAATTAAACATAATAAAAAATGTGAAATAATTAAATATCAATGCTAATAAAAGAAGAAAATAGAAAAAAATGCCAAATTTGTGTTTCAAATTTTTAGGGACAGCTAGATGAGAAGGTATATAAATTCAAGTTAAATCTTTATTATTGCTCATTTTCATTTACTACCAGTTGTTTCAATAACTTAAAAAGCTTATATTGAAAACGTCCACGTTAGTACTTAATTTTTTGCCTAAGAAATATGGCTAAAGGTAAATGGTTATCAGATCTTGAAAAAGGCCAAATAAAAACTTATTACAACGAAAAAAAGTCTTTGAGAAATATTGCAGCCATCATAAAACGTTCAAAGCGTGCTGTGGAAAATTATTTGAAGCAGTTAAATGGGAAATCAACTGCCATTCAAAAGCGAGGACCTAAGCCAAAGCTCTATTCACGTACCCGCAGGAGAATTATTCAGAAATGTGTGAATGGAAAATCATCAGTACGAAAAGTAACAAAAGAATTGAAACTGGGATGTTCTTACACTACTGTTTGGAGGTCAATCAAGAGCAATAAAAACATGAAATATGCGAAAAAGGCTTTCAAACCACCACTTGCCAAACAACACAAATTACAACGTTTATCCTGGGCAAAGGAATACATGCATTTCAAAGATGAGTGGATTGAAGTCATGTTCAGCGACGAGAAGAAGTTTAATCTAGATGGATCAGACGGTTGGATATATCACTGGCATGATCTAAGAAAAGAACCAGAGATTTTCTCCAAAAGGCAAATGGGCGGTGGATCTGTTATGATTTGGGGAGCTTTTAGCTTCAATGGTACATGCGAACTGGCATTTGTGAATGAAAGAATGGATTCTGATCGATACCAAGAAATGTTACAAACACATTTACTTAATGCAGGAATATGTGGTCCAAATTGGACTTTTCAACAGGATAATGCATCTATTCACAGCTCAAAATCAACAAAAAAGTGATTTAGAGATAACAATATGAAAGTTATGGATTGGCCAGCTAGAAGCCCCGATCTAAACCCCACTGAAAATCTATGGGGTCTTTTGGCAAGAACAGTTTATGAAGGAGGGCGCCAATTTCATTCGAAAATGCAACTTCAACAAGCAATATTGGATGCTTGGTATTCTCTGGATCCAACACTTCTTCAGAACCTAATATATTCCATGCCAAACAGAATATATGATGTCATCAGAAAAAATGGCGCTAATATTGAACGGTAAAAAAGTTTAATTTGAAGTTTTGAAGCTTTTAATTCCACTGTCTCTAAAAATTTGAGACACAAAATTTGTGCTGCTCTTTTGTTTAGTTATTTCAAAGTTGACATTTATTTGTTTAATCTAAATTATCTTACAATATTTATTTTGGTTATTTATCTAACTTGTTTCAGAAATAAATGTCAAATATTTATTATTTACGCTTTCATTTTCATTTTTACTGGTGTCCCTAAAAAATTGAAACACACCTTATCTGTGTTATTTGCAATATCTTCCCTAATAGGGCCTGTGGGCCGCAGCCGATTTCAGCTTATTGTCAAGAACATCAAATTACACGCAGCCGATTACAGCTTATTGTCAAGAACATCAAATTACACAACTGCTTTAATAGAAGCACAAATATTCTAATGTTTTCAATTCAAGTCTATCAAATCTATGTCCCAAAAAAGGCAAACTGTGTGCTAAATATGATCATTTTACAACTTTTGGTATTTAATAATTCAGTTCTTACTTTAAAGTATTATATTGCAGAGAATAAACGTATCATACCATCATCCTAACAAACATTTTGGCTACTTAATTCAAATATTTTTAAATAGCAAATATAACATTACTCGGCTTTTGCATCAGTCAAGAGGAAGTGTAATGCTTGTGTAAACGAAAGAAAATATAAATCGAAGGTATTTGCTTATATTAATTACTATCTAAACTTAATCTGAGCGGGCCAATAAAAAAAAAGTACGATAACGTTAACGATAGAAACAAATCTGGAGTAACACTATTTATTATATGATGTTGCGAGTTTACGCAGGTCTTGAAGTTATAGTTAGCTCTTTTTTTCCACTGAAAAATACTTGCTCTGAACTTTCAAGTAATGTATTTTAAATATTTGTCACCTCTTTCAATAGAAGGAGACACAATATTCTATCATCCGTTGTAATATCTCATTTTTCAGGAATATTCATTGTGCGTTAGAATTTCGAATGCATATCTATTTTAGAGCTATCTGCAAAATATATCCCCTTTTACTTGCTTTGATATATAAATTGATTAGAGTGAGCATATATGATCGTTTCTTAAGCTTGTATCTAATTTATACAAAAGATGAATGTTCTTGGACAGAGTCTGAGATTGGATAGTGGTTTATGGATACTGATATCTCTTTAGGTAAAGTAACTGTTGGTTTTTTTTTTTTTTTTTTAAATCGCAGGTAAATTTTAAAATGTCGTTTAAAGATTCCATTTTTGCAAAAGTGGTACGTGAAAAGCTGTGCTTAAGATTCTCCTGATGTAGTTAGACAAAATGATTCAAACCATATAATAAAACGTTGTTATATTTGATCAAGATCTAGCAAAATTGTTCTTCCAATAATAGGTGGATTCCTGTACAACATGAAGACCTCATACCTAAAGTGTGAAGAACTGAATAAAATTTCCGTTCGGGCAAAGCGGGACTAGTTCTTATATCTGGTTTTACATGTACAGTTCGATTCAACTATTAATCTCGTTGTATGATCTCAATCTTGTGATTGATACTGTTGTAGATAGTTTGACTCTAGTTGGATACTATTGTAGATACAATGTGTCGGAGGCCTGGTGTACATTAAATTTAATTGGTCAGTCCAGACATGAGTGTTGAAGTTTTGAAACGGGATGATGACATTATTATAGATTAAAAATGTGGGGTTCAATTAAGAATCTAAATTTTCAAATAAGAATAGTTTTTTCTTAACGTTATAATTTTCATAACGCAATGAATAATTTCTATAAAGTATAAACATTTCAGTAACATCTTTTCTCTATATATTCTCTGGAGAATCTCTTTAATCTGTTTATCTAAAACGGATTAAGAAATGAGAATATCTAGAAGAAGGTACTTAATATCTAAAAAAAATGTTGAATCAGAAGTACTAAATAATGACATTCAACAAACGACATTAAAGTTCAATAAAAGATTTTAATACTGTTTATTAATTTCATATTTAAGTAAAACTACATTATTTCGTTAAAGGACAATATATTTTACAATTAATACAATAAGAAAAAAAATAATTTAATCTAAAATGTCGATATCTCAGCATTTGTTTTTCAGCTTGAACTCATTTTAATAATGGCTTGCTTGTCATTTATGGAAAAAATAAAGTTTCAGATATCATTTATTATTATTTTTTCGTCTTTTTTTTTTTGCAATTTTTATTTGAATATTAATCAAAGATATTCGCTTGCCTTCACTTTCAATTATGAAGAAAAATTCAGATGGAATTTAGTCATATTAAATTAATTAAAAACATTTTTTTTCTCTTTATTTGCTGAGTTTTTTTTATTTCCTTCGAGAAGTGCAATAAGCTCTTTCCTGTCTTTCGAAAAAACAAATCAATGAATGGTTTGAGAAAATTTTTCTAATGTAATATGAAATTCCGCAGAAACAATTGAACAAAGTGGTTTCATTTATCTATAAACCTTTTCCACTTGAAACAAAATCGAACAAAAAAAAAGCATTTTTTATCTATGTATTAATCATCCAAAAAATCTTTCATCATCTTAAATTTTAGCAAAATATCCATTTCCACATATACATCCTCTCAAGACTGCAGATAACAAGAAGTATTTGAAGTGGCAATAAATCCATTCCATATGTGTGTGTTTTAAACTCATTGAAGAAACAAAAGAATAAAAATAACAGTAACTAAAAAAGAACGACCAAAACCAATTTCATGAATTGGTTTTCAGTTTATACAATCGTTTCAGCGAGCCATAAAGAAAAAAAAAATCTTAGATAATATTTCTTTTAAAAAAAGTAATTTTAAGAAAGAAAAGAGAAAAAAAATAATAATAAAATCGCTTCAATATTCGCTTGCAGTCGTCCATACCGGATTATCAAGGGTGGAAAATTCCACTCCAATAAATGCATAAATGAGTCGAACTCGTAAATAAAATCATAAGTGTTTGATGGAAAAGAAGGGGAAAAAAATGTCATCGCTTTGATTGTTGGAGGTCCAACCAATGCTGCCTACAAGAAAGGCGACTTTATCCTTTTTTAGGCGAGAATCAAGACTTCCAAGGAGATTTTATCCCTTTAAATTCAGAGTGAAAAAGTCTTATTTAAATTCGCATCGTGTCGCTGAATTTTAATGTACTGTAGAGCGTGGCTAATTAAAATTCGCTTGAAATACTATTTTTTATATTTATTTTAAATCTACATTTTTATAAAAAAAATCTATATTTTTAAATTTCGATTTTGAATAAATTTCTCAATCACTTTTACGTACTTGTACTAAACTCTTCAAGAATCGCATTCAGTAGAAACCTACCATAGGAGCCATTTCAGTATAGTTTAACAAATTTTATTATTGCAGTAAAAAAAAATAATAATAATCTTAAATTAGCATTTAGTATTTATCCAAAAAAAGTTGTCTCCTTGAAACTTTCTCACATAATTTTATTGCAGGAGATATCCCCTCCCCCCGTGGGCTTTGAGAAAGACTGTGGACGCTATGAGTTTTTAGACTTATTTTTGAAATCTCAAACATGATAATTGTATGTTATATTGTATATTAAAGAATCTGGGCACCCCCACCCCTTTCCTTTTTCGACTGACTAAAACCAAAACATGGTATAGAACTGCAAGTTCAGCAACAAGATCATATACGGAATTACATTTATCTAAATCATTTTTAAGTTATCGCGTAAGCATGCACGCTAATTTATAGACTGACAGATGGTTAACCAGTTGACAGATTTGTTTCTGAATATCATCCTAAATTATATTTTAGATCTAATGTTTGGAAACAAATCTTTATTTATTCTACTTTTTATAGTTACTGTGATCATATTGCCGGACAAACAGGTTTTCTCTGAATGGATTCGGTTCAAAATTTGATACGGGTCATAATATAAGATATTAAAACTCTAAACAAAATTTCATTTATTTAAATCGTTATCGGCCAGTTCTTTGATACTCACATACATGCAATAGTATAAACAAATTGCTAATCATTTCATAGATTTGATAAAACATTTAATAGTTTACAATTTAGATACTAAAAATCATATGTCAAATGTTGTGTATTTAGTTTTTTACGTTTTGCATTTATTGTGGTCAACTATACTCGGACAGTCAGACAAACAATCTGTGAACGGATTTCGGTCAAAAAACGATAGATATCTACAAATTTGGTGTAAAAATCGTATATTAAATCTTATTACTCTAACTCAAAGTCGTTATTCATTTATCGTGTTCACAGAAAGGCAAACATGATTCTATTTTCGGTTTCAGAAAGCTCTTCAATTTAGGGATTCGCCAAAATTTTCGACATCGAGTTAACTATTACAGTACTTTCCCTTTTTATGCACGCAAAGATTTTATTTCGATACTAGAAAACTATGATTACAAATATATTCAAATGAGATAGATACAGAGGAGAAAGCAAGCTGAGGCATATAATTTATCAAAAATAATGTTTCAAGAATTTCAAGAAGTTTTGGAAAATTTCTCATTTGTTCAATAGGAATAGAATACTGTGTATTGGAAAATGTCTCATTTTTTTAAGTAAGATTAGCATACTATGTATTGGAAAGTTTCTCCTTTGCTCTCTAAGAATAGAATACTTTGTATTGGAATACCAAAGTACAGCTCAAGATCTATTGAATATTGAATATAACATTAAGAAATTACTGTCTTGAAAATCTGTACTACAATAGTATATGCTATTAGCACTGTTCGACAATTCTAAATACTTCGCACGATGAAACTATTTTTGTTTAGAGAATGTGTTCTCCTGTAACTAATTGTTTGAGTAAGAACTCATTCGTAACCATTTGATGATTCATTATTATCGATTGGAGTTTTAATGTTTAAAATTTTGACATTAATGATGCGAAATCTATATTATTATTAAAAATTTAAACGTAAGTATATGTCAGATTGTTTTTAAAAACATTTGTTAAAAAGTCACTTTTTTCCTCCATTTAATAAAACATGCTATCAGTGCCGTGTGAAAAGTGAAGTAATTTTTAAAAAAATATATAAATATCATCCTTTAATGAAGAAAAAAAATCCCACTTGAAGTATGATAAATTGCATTAAAAGAGCCATTTAATCGACTTAATCGAAGAGCCATTGTGTCTTACGATTTGTTAAGTAACCGCAAATATTGACCAGGAATGTAAAATAATTGGGTTTCAAGTATGCTGTTTTAATCTTTCGCTTTTTGAAGTAAATATCTTGAGAAATATTATAAGTTCTTCTAATCAATTTTAAATTACTTCCTTTTTGCACATAAAAAAGAGTTGCATATATAAGCATTTAAACAATTCTTCTTTAAATTTCCTTCTTTATATAATTTCATTAACAATGACTTTCAATACCATCAATTGCTTTCCTCTATTGTTTGATATTATGAATAAGCAACAATATTCCTGCATTGTTTGATATTATGAATAAG